>JBBPCS010070004.1:0-78438 GCA_037974645.1 Hollardia meadi
GTGTGTGTGTGTGTGTGTGTGTGTGTGTGTGTGTGTGTGTGTGTGTGTGTGTGTGTGTGTGTGTGCGCGCGCACAGTACTGTGCACACAGTAACATACCATATGGATCAATGGACACTTGTACTGCATGACAGAGGAATTCTTTGGATAGTACCACAGGAAATGGTAACTAGAGCAGGCCCTTGCTGAGGTTTAACACACTGACAGAGAAAAGCCTCATGGGTGAAAAGAATGAGATACAGCCCAGCTTCAGCAGATGTGCCCATGTGCAAAGCTCTGAACCCCCCAACTGCTGCAGGGGGAGCTGCTCTGTAGTAAACAGCACAAAGATGCAGCTGTAGTGGGCAGCTCCCAGGTGTCCATGTGTGCATGTAGGTATCAAAGTCCCTTGCAGCTACTTTGCTTTGAATGGGAATGTGTTCGTCAATTTTCCTTAAACAAATAAAATGTTACTTATCTCTAGTGGTAACCAGCCATGCAGATAAAATTGGTTTTATTTGCCCAGGAATTGAAATATAAATTTTTGAGATTTCTACCTCTACCCCAGTGAAATGCAGGTAAAATTGCTCAGAACATGAAAAATGTTTAAAGTCAAAAGAGACGTCCCTTTCCACCCATATTTTCCTTTTTAATTTGGATAAACCAGAGAGCATGCTTATCAACAGTTTCTACTGGTAACTATAAAAACTGTTGACAGTGAGGTCTGTGAACTATCCAGAGTAATGTGGAGAGAAAATTAAATTAAATTACAAATTAAACTAATTAACCATTCACTTCAATTATATTGTGGTGGCAGCAGAAATGTCAGATACAATTATCTCAAAGCCTGAACAATAAAATCTAAAACTATCTGTATGGGTGAAGGGCACTAAAGGCAAAGAATAAATGTTTTATTGTAACTTGGATGAACTTTTAAACTGGATCCGGTGCAGCCAAGATTATATCCTCTCGTGGAAAGAAACGATCACATCAGTGCAGGACAGACTGGTTGACTCTTCACTAGAAGGAGCATGGATTCGTCCTGCACAGTAGGAGAAATGGGAGGCAAAGATCAGTTGACGAAGCTCTAATATATAATCTCGAAGTGTTTTAAATCTGGAAGTCAGGCAAAGTGGCCATGAAAAATGCTCTGCACACAGATTCGACTTCGGCAAGACCTGCTGTAGTTGTTTCAGAGTAGTGCTTTAAAATAGTGCTGCTAAATTGTTAAAATGGAAATATAAGAGGCTAACTGTATGTTTCCAATGGAGGTTTTGTCGTAGTTCTCTTTCCTGATTAACTACTTGGTGTCAATCCCGGTGTTCCCAAGGTCTCATGAACCCTTATTTTTGGCTACGTGGCTGCAGAAAGTCAGCTGCCATATCTTGTAGAAATTACAGGTTAGTGTGTACAAAAAAAAAACAAACACACCCTCTGGGTCTTGAGCTGTTTTGAAGATCTGCTCACAGACGTCTACACCTTTTCATTCCGTAGCGTCCGCAGTGTGGTAGCAATGGCATGCTAGCAGGCCTAACGACAAGGCCTTGGTTGCCACGGCAACGGCATAGCAAAACAGGAGGGGGGTGGGGGGGGCCTTTTTTTTTTCTCTCTTTCACTCTAAGGGGCGGGGTTCGTTTCTCGTTACTGGGGTGGACAAAGATAGCTGTGAGTCATCCTTGAGGCTGGGAGCCGAGCCAACACATTCCTCCTCCTCCTCCTCCTCCTCCTCAGATTTCTCGTCTCTATTATTCCCCCTCTTTCTCTTTTTTTCTTTTTCTCTTTCTTTTTCGCATTTCCATTTCACACTCCCCCACCAGCCTCTCCTCCCCTCCGCTCCCCCCGTCTCACACTGTCTCCGTCCAATAGCTCCCATTTTGTCCATGCCTCAAAATGTGTCATTTACTCTATTGTAACAAAATGCCTTAAAAAAAAATTTTAAAAAAAAGCTTTGATATCTCAGCTGAAGAGGTTGGGATAATGTGTAACCCTTTATTATTTTTAAGTAATATTTTTGTGCAGACATTTGTGTGTGGGGGAGGAAAGAAGGCATGACAAATAAGGCAAGTGGTCTCCACTCAAAAAATAAGAATAAAGCTTGCCGAAATTACAATTCTTTGTCTGCTTTTAATTCCTTCTTTCAGTGCAGGATACAAAACATGCAGCGCTGCCCTTTTGGCACAAAGCTTTTTCTCAGTTTGCAAGCTCAGAAACAACTCTGCTGCCTTGTTTTCCTTGCAACAGATTTCCCCGTATCTTGATGAAACAGGCTGGTGTGTTTTTTCACTTTATTTACCTAATTTCCCAAATGCAATCTGCAGTGCCTTTGCTCATCTGTTGGCTCTCAGTCATTCTCAGTACCACATTTGTTAGACTCATGCTGACTGTGTATTGTATTGTAAATATTAATAGTGTGATTCTTAAAAAATAACTACAGAGCGACTCCACACGTGTTCTGAGCGCAGACTTCGAGGCTTCGGAGCTTCGATGGAACAGAATGTGAACATGAAGTGGGAGGATATTTATGTTGAGGCTCTCTAATTACACATTTCATGTTGAATTATATAAACAGGTAGTCCAAAGCAAACGCCTGCATGGAGAACTCTCACACACCCTGCAATCGATTATGTAAATAGTATATGAGAACTCACGTGTGCAGGGAGATACGTGCACGTCTACTGTATGTGCTGGCTTACACATTTCATAACACATTTAGAGCTGATGTCATACAAACATAGAAACAATCACAGATGCACTTCACTTACATAGTGGTACAAGCCACAGCCACACAGACTCAAACATGCATAAATACACGCACATATACATGTGTACTTAAGAGGAATACAAACACACAGACATACACACTGTTTTAAGACAACATCCTGCATCTTCATCCTGGAGATGCCAGAAGCAAAGACAACATGTTAAAGAACAGTACAGACGAGTCCATCATACCACTCTGTGTTACACATGTTGAACTGAAGTCCCGTTATTGTAGCCATTGTTTTATTTATTTAATTTGCTGGTTTCTTTATCCAGATGACTTGTGATGTCATTCCAGCACAGTGAAACCATAATATGTAAAATATCTCCTTTATCATTATGTGGCTACAGCTTAATCCATTTAAATATTTGTAACAGACTAGAAAAAGGAGGTTTCCAAGTACATATGAAGGCTAAAATGTCCTAAACTAATAGCTGCAAATTGCTTTAAAAAAAAAAATTATTATTTATTACATTTTTTAAAATCTGGTCCATATCCACCCTTAATCTCTACTGAATGAAGCGATCTTACAGAGGTCACGTCAAAGGATGTAATTTAAGCCATTCAGAGATCAAATCAGAATCCCTCACCTGGTCAGATAATTTAGAGGAAAAAAAGAAGAAAAAAAAGAAGCATTTTTCTTATATTTTGCCACGGACTGAACTTCTGCCGTACTGTAATAACACAGTGTTGTTGAGAGGCAAAAATGCTCAAAATTCTTTGCCAGATTTTATAAATCCATAAGCTACCTCCTGTTATGTGAATGTACTGAGGTGCGCACAAACATGCACCTTCAGAGCCTGAAGCATCTATCTAAGGATGGACCTATACTCTAAATGAAATTGAATTTTGGTGTATTGAAAAACTCTGATTACTAACTTTATGTACTGCTGTACATAAATGTCATTGCAGCAGTGTTGCTATCTATCTTCAGCCATTAGACTCTTCCACTCCAACATAACAACATCAAGTAAGCACATATCACTAGAATAAACACAAAGAACACAGGCCTATAAAACAATACATCGCATTGCTTACAGTATCGCAATATATTGAATCGTAACCCCTGTCTCATGATACATATTGTATCGACAGATTGTGGCCAATACATGGCCCTAATTCCCATCAGCCTCAGCTGTATTTTGTGTTCATTGCTAATTAGCAAATACAGCATGCGAACACATTAAACTAAACTAACATGGCAAACATCTAACTAGCTAAACATTTGCATATTAGCATTTTCATTGTGCGAATGTTAGCATTTAGCTGAAGGCACCATGACCTCACAGAGCTGCTAACATATTTTTTTCACGGGACTGTAATTGGTGCGTCTCACAGGGGCCACTTGTAGCCGCAGTAGAATAAAAGATTTCACTTAAAATATTAATCGAATGGTTACACTGCATGACATTCTGCTGCAAGAAACTCTGTGTGTTGCCATCGTATTTGTGTGTTAAGGGTATAAATAATCAAACGGCATACCAAACCCACTCTTGTCCATTAATTCACTGCTGGGGCTGATCCACTGGGCCCATTAGCTCTAATATTGTCACATCAGCTGACGAGCATTCATCTGGCTGTGGAATCAGACTATTAACAGAGCTGTATAGTTTCAAGTAATGTTTATGTCAAGTTGTAAACAATTGTGAAGATGTGTGTGCGCACATTGCATTGCATTTACACTTTACAACCCAGTTAAATGAAAGAAAACAAGCCCCCCCCCTCTCTCTCTCTCTCCCTCCCTCTCTCTCTCTATCATTACAGACCTGTTTTGGTTGATTTGGATTTATTATTAAGGCCTATAATGTTCTAATGAGCAGGATTGTGGTGAATTTTAAATGTTCCACAATAACAACAGCGGCCTTGGAAAGCAAGTTTTCCTCACACCTAGAGAGTTTCACGAGCCTGAGGGAACACGGCCTGACCACAAGCGGTTAAACTCTATTATCTTATTATACTCACAACATTTTATAGCAGTAACCATGTCTCGCTTTACTCCAGTTACTAATCTGCCTGTCTTATAGGTGTCTTATTGATGGCTGACATGTTCTTATGGGGCGACTGATTTAATGTAGGCTCCAGTCTTTGTAGGTTCAACAATTCAGGGAATGCTTGAAGGTGTTAATAGTGTTTGTGTGTGTATGTATGTGTTCTTGACACATTGATGTTGTGTTCCTATAGTCTCAAGTATTTGTACACCTGGGTCGTAAAGAGTCACATTCTTCTGTAGCTCTGTGATCTAGTCAGAATTCCTTCAATTTGTATGTAGGGAGAGGTGTTTCTGTTACTTACCCTATACTCACTGACATTCATGGGGTGGACAAAACTGCAGCCTCCATTTGTGGTGCCGAATCAACACCTCTCTAAAACGGCGTGGACAAATCCTGAGCGTTATAGCCTTCATGAAGGTAGGTTTTTATTGCTAGTCTGTTGCAATAGACGGTGTTAGCTTCAGATAAGTGTGCCTAATAAACTAGCAACTGAAAGTGAAACATATATGCATTATTCAATGAAATGCTGTAAAACAATCTCTCCCTGAAGAAGGCTTTTACATCAAAGCCGTTAAATGACACCGTAGAAGAGTACTTTTAACGACTAGGGAAGTTTATAAATCTGAATTGGTGCATTGCTGCAAAAAGGAATGTATGAACATCTGGTCCTAACATCTGGTCATTTTGGTTAAGGCCTCTGGAAAAGTTACTGTGGAATATATCCTCTTAGTTGCCAGTTGAGTGGGGACACCTAGCAAAACCTAATGCAATGTAAGACATTGAGGGTAAACTGAATACAAATGAACTCGGTCACAAACTACAGCCTCCAAGATGACCGTGCAGTTGATTAATCGACTCCCTAAAACAGGTTTGAGAAAAACTGGACATTCATGAAGGTTGGGTTTATTGTTTCAGCTTGGTGTACATAATAAACTGGAAGCTGACTGTATGCAATCCATTGTACCACTTGGAGAACATGTCTGATCAGGTTTGTATAGATTCACATAGTGTACCATGATGCTGAGTCACCGATATACAGGCGTAGGATGTCTGTGGCTCCTTCACAGAGTTTCTTGTGTCATGTTTGTTTGCATGGATGCCATGATGCTTATTTGATTTGGACCCCCCCCCCCCCCCAATCTGAACAATGAGTAGTCTGTGTTATAGGCAATTATATAGTGTTATAATTGCCCATTCACTTTCTCCAACCTTGATTGTACATCTGCAAAGCATCATGGATATGTTTTCTCTGGATTTAATTTTAGATTTTTTATTGATATAAAAGACTCGTCCATTTTTTTTTTTCCATTTGCAGGCAGCCATAGTGTAGCTCAGCTTTTCCACCAGTGCATCTTGTCTCTTTGTCCCAGCTCTTTTCAGCAGGCAGCAAGCATTGATTGCTTTGTCATAAACCAATAAATTACAGTTTCAATTCTGAGGTAATAACTTGTGAATGGACTCGATCTTTGTTGTAAATCGTTATTCTGCCGTGGAGTAACTTTATCTCGCTGCGAGTGTGTTTGTGTCTGAGTTAAAGTGTATTTGTAGCTCATTCTGCCTGCTCGTCCTAACTCCCGAATGTCAGTGACCAGAGGACTCCGAGGTCTGCGTGAGCAGCCTGCGAGCCATCTCCCGCAGCAGATGGCCATTATTAGTGACAATGAGGATCAGCCCACGGGGCCAAATAGAATAAGAGGCAGTCCATTTCCTTTGTAGCTGTGCATGAACCACCTATACTGCCAACAACCTCTCTCTCTCACCCCTCTGCTCCTGCTTCATCTTCTCCTGGGAATATAGTTTTTTCCGTGGCTGTTTCCAGTGGGGGGTTTTTTTCCAACCACAACTCTAAATTGGTTCCTGTAGAGATATTAGAGGAATGGCGGTGCACACATGCGCAACAAACATGAATTGTCTTAATTCAACACAGGTTGCCTGGAGATGGAGTTTACTGGGCTCTTAATCAGTACGGAGGGCTAATAACAGCACATCCATGTGCTGGCCTGAGTTCAGCGCACTGAACAATGGTAGTTTGTGTCATCCACAACGAGCACAAAATACACTGCTTATCATGTTTCACTTTAAGCAGAAATAAATGAACATGTTCTTATTAGAACAATTTGGCAGATTTGAAACCTAATGGGAGCTAAAGGTAAATCATGACTGAAGAAACCCTTTAACTGGGTGGAGAGGATTGACTATGTCATGCACACTTCTCACGGAAAACCAGTTTTTGTGTAACCACATGTAATCGCATGTAAAAAACGCGTGCTGCAAGGCAAGGCAACTTTATTTGTAGAGTAACTTTCACACACGCTGAGCCAGTTCAATGTGCTTTACATGTAAGGGACACAACTGAGGACAGAATTATCTGTTTCCAAACTGTGAAGCCAAAAAGAGAAAGAGAACAGCTGTATGAGTAAGGCCACAACTGAAACCCACCTACAGGGACAGATGCATACAGCAGGGGGTGATAATGACACATACAGTATGGAAGGGACGGCATACTAACGCCCACATCTTCTCTTTCATGTCTGTACAGAAACAGTAAAAAGGAGTCTGACCTGGAGGCAGCTCTGGCCAGGCTGAGGGACCTGGAGGCCCTGCTCAACACCAAAGATGCTTCTCTCACCACTGCCTTGGGGGAGAAGCGATCCCTGGAGGCTGAGGTGAAGGACCTCAAGGCCCAGCTGGCCAAGGTATGAACGCTTTTATTGAATCTGAAGTCTTACATGGTTATCGATGGCAGGAAGAACACATTTCATGGCTAAGAGCAAATGGAAACGCATTCAGAACACATGGAGAAATGCATGTTATTAATTCATCGTGGCAACGCAAACGTCTACATTTATGTCAGGATCATTTCAGCTTGCAGAGGATGTCTTCCCCTTTGACAGAAAACATTTTGTCACTGTTTACATTTGGTTAGCCAGTAGAGATTTGCAGTGATTGTAATAGAGGGAAACCATTGGTTGTCACCTGTTGGAAAAGCAGTCAACACTTGGAGTGCAAAGCCTCAATGACTGACATTTGAAATTATATTCTCAGTGTGGGCACTTTGTCTACTTCCTAAGTGCAGAAGTGCCTCATTGGAAGTGGTAATTTTATGTAAACCCTCCAGGCAGTTGATTATGAATGAGGACAAGGTGCTGAAGCAGACAAGGTTGCATTCTCTGCCGTTTGTTTTATCAATGAATTTTACCGTAGGACTGACATAGATACAGTTGTGGCCTTGCTCCACCTACTGGCCACTTTGATGAACTACAGGTTTTCTCTTAAAAGAAGAGCTGATGGCTCAAACATGCTGCACAGATCACACCATGAGCTGCCTTTGATTTCTCTCTTACATTGCCTCCGTTAAAGAACATTTCTCTCCTCATCTCCTCCTTCCTCCTCATCCCTCCCAGTTGGACGGCAACTTAGCCGATGCCAAGAGGCAGCTGCAGGATGAGATGCTGAGGAGAGTGGATGCCGAGAACCGCCTGCAGACCGTGAAGGAGGAACTGGAGTTCCAGAAGAACATTTACAACGAGGTTCCCGCTCTTCACCTTGACACTTCTATTTTTATTGAGCTGTCTAAGTCATCTGCCCTACTTTTCATCTTTTCCACAGAATATTGATTTGTTTCCAGCCACCTACTTGTTTGATTTGCAAGTCTGATGCAGATCTGTCTCACAGATGCACTTTTTTTTGCTTCTCACCTATCTTTTATTTTATTTTTTACTTTATTTCCACATAAATGATAAAACACAGTACAAGTAGAAATAATTACAAGTTGTAAATTAAATGCTTAGATTTCAATTCTTGCCATAATGAAATCACAATTTTCTGGTCCGGACTTGTTTTTTCCAAATGTAAACATAATGATTAGGATTTGCTTAAAGGCCAACAGAAAGGTAGCTTTCTTTGTTGAAGCTCTGTACTTGTAAACAAGTAATTACGACACAGCGACTTGACTGTCTGACTGTCTAATCAATGCAATTAAGTTCATTGACCAGAGTTTCTACAGGTGGAGTCTTTTAAATTGTTTATTGTACCTGAAAGAAAATAAACCAAACATCAATACAAATAACTCTTTTTATAGATTAATAAAGTAATAAAGACTTTAGAAAGTTAAATCAGCTTTTAATCAACATCAGAGTAATAATAATGAAATCTATTAATAGTCATGTGGCAAATCCTAGAAACTAAAAGTAAGAGCGCCGGAGACTGATGACTATCACCAACCTGTCTGTGTCTGCAGGAGCTGCGTGAGTCCAAGCGTCGGCACGAGTCTCGCATGGTGGAGATTGACAGCGGGAACCAGAAGGAGTTTGAGAGCAAGCTGGCCGAGGCCCTGAACGAGCTGAGGGCCCAACACGAGGATCAGGTCCGCATCTACAAGGAGGAGATCGGGAAGACCTACAACTCTAAGGTCCGGATGCTGCAGGAGACACGGCTCTGTTGACGCATAGTAGAGACTGTTACTCAGTTGTATTAATGGTAGTTCAGCTTTGAAGCGTAAATCACTATGCATCATCTGAATGCAAAACAACTACACACAATGAGTGTGTAATTTTCTTCTTTAGCTTGTCTTTTGCCTTTTAGATCAGGCGCAACCACTGTCTGTGGAGAAATACAAGAGGTCTTTGTCATTGGAAACCATAGCTAAACCGTTGTTTGCTTTACTAGACCAATTGAGAAAATCTATTTTGGGAATTACTGTTTCTAATTGAGTTTAGCTTGATGCTTCTTGCATGCTTTCCTAAAAAGTAAAGAGTTATTCTGCTGTTGTGTTTGGCTTTAAAAGAGCTAGATGATAACATCCCCTAAAACACAGTAGACACATCTCTGAGTTGATCATCTGTATTTCAGACAGGCGGTTTAGTGCTGACTGTACCATCTCTCTTGTCTGTCAGTTGGAGAACGCCCGTCATTCAGCCGACAGGAACAGCCACTTGGTTGGAGCTGCCCATGAAGAGCTGCAGCAGACCCGTGTTCGAATGGAGGGTATGTCGGGTCAGCTCAGCCTGCTGCAGAAACAGGTATTCACACTCATACAGTCTGTCAGTGGTTTGTTATCTGTCTGCTGGTTTTACTGGCCACGCTGCTGTGTGGATGACTGATATTGTCCTGAATGCTCCCAAACAGAGTTTTTAACTCTCTTCTTTCACATCAACGCACCACTGATTCATTAAACACTAAGCTTTACCTCACTTATCTAGCAGACTAACAATGTTTGAACTGTAACAAGCTTGATTGACTAACCTTTTGTATGTGTGTTCTCCCTAAATCAGCTGTCAGCGAGCGAGGCCAAGGTGCGCGAGCTGGAGGACGCTCTGTCGAGGGAGCGGGACATGATGCGGCGGCGGCTGGAGGATAAAGAGCAGGAGATGGCTGAGATCAGAGCCCGGATGCTGCAGCAGCTGGACGAGTACCAGGAGCTGCTGGACATAAAACTGGCCCTGGACATGGAGATCAATGCTTACAGGAAGCTGCTGGAGGGAGAGGAGGAGAGGTGAGGTTGTTGTAAAACAGAAGCAATACGGTGTGACATTCATTCATCATCATCTGCTCATGTCCGAGATGGTCCGCACGCCAGAGTCTGTTTCCCAGTGTTACCCAATGTTATATAAACAGAGCTGTATGCACATCTGCTGTCCTGTTGTGTAAATTTCTGTTTTGTGGCGTTCCACAAATTTTCCCAAAACCTTAAAGATATCACTTTCACTCTCCTGCAGCCCTACTGCAGCAACTATTATTATGCATACCTAATGTTTTACAACAGTGCTGTTAAGGTACAGGCTCAGTGGAAGCACTGACAGGCAGAGGGTGGTTATGATCTTACAGAGAGGTACAAGTGTTTTGATGCCGATTTTTCTAAAAGAGACTGCTGCAGTAACAGAAGAGGCAGTTTGTCCTGGATCAGCTCTGGTTCAGAGCTCTTGGAGCATCAGCCAATCACTGAAGCAGATTTGTTTCAGTAGCTATGGGTAAGAGTGCCAGAGCAGTAAGGATGAGATATAAAAAGCCACTTAACCAACAATGTGAGACTGTATCTGTATGTTACACTGGCTGCCTCTGTCCATATCTATCATCTAAATGTCTTCCTCCCTCTTTCCTCAGGCTGCGTCTGTCACCCAGCCCTCCACCCACCAAGGTCACAGTAACACGGACCTCCGCCTCGGGCCACAGCCACACCAGCCGCCTGCTCCACTCCGCCACCGCCGCCTCCAGCAGCCGCAACTCCTCCGGCGCGGGCAGCACCAAGAAGCGGCGCCTCAATGACAACGACAGCGAGACCTCCAGCATGGCGGGGGGCAGTGTGACCAAGACTCGCATTAGCCAGCACGCCTCAGCCAGCGGGCGCATCACGGTGGACGAGGTTGACCTGGAGGGCAAGTTCATCCGTCTCAGCAACAAGGCCGACGAGGTAAATGAGCCTATTTTCCAACCCTTTTAATCTGATTTGAGGTGATTTCAGGCTGCACCTTGTTTTCTGTTTAAGATACAAACATGCCTATAGCTCTACAAACAGTTGATGTAATATAGACTGGCTTGGTTTCATAATAATATGCAACATGTACTAGCATTCTGCTCTCACTTTTGATTTCAGAGTATGTATTCTAAGATAGGACCTTTTCAATCTATTAAACATTTTTACCGCTGAAGTAAATTTCAGATTTAAATTTCCGTCCCTCTTCTCATTTCTCTCCTGCAGGACCAGTCTCTGGGCAACTGGCAGGTGAAGAGACAAGTAGGCAATGGCAGCCCCATCACCTACAAGTTTCCCCACAAGTTCACTCTGAAGGCTGGAGGAACCGTCACTGTAAGTTACACTGAGTTTTTCCCTTTTCTGTGATTTTGAGAGGTTTTTTTTGTTTTGTTTTTTTACCACTAGCAGTGCAATGGATCAATAATTTAATGAGTGGGTACTCGTTTTGTTTGTATCATGTATGACACATTCTTGTTAATGTCTTGGCACTTTTTCAGTGATTGACAGGTGGCATGCGCAAACATTCAGGGAACAAGACTGCAAGCTAGCATACATGGACACATTTAAAAAAAAAGAATCGGCACAGAAAATATTTTATATGGCTGGAAACAGGCCTCAAGCTCCACAGGGGCCCCTTTTAATAATATAATATGTAGCATCTTGCATTAAAATATTGAAAAACGACTAGACCTTTGTTATATATTTGCTGTTGTGTGCTTACATTATCCTAAAATGTTTCCAACAATGTTCAAACCCACAGAAATCCCAAATTTAATTTTTTTGGTCGCATGTCTCTACAATTTTCGGGAGACATTCAGAGAATGAGGAAGGAAGTCTGTGAATGTAACTAAATGTAACATGAATAAAACTTCAAAACATTACCTCGTCCAACACCTACAGTGGCTTTATAACAATGAGGACAATTCCCATGATCCCACACGACTTACATCTTAGAGAGCCCTAGTGGAAAACACTACATACTGTGCATTTAAATCTTCAATCCTTTTGTTCTATCCGAACAGCAGCTTAAGAATTAATAAGTTTATGATCTCTTGCAAATTAACTCTGACCTTTGCAGATCTGGGCTGCCTCTGGCAATGGAACCCACAACCCCCCCTCTGACCTGGTGTGGAAGAGCCAGGACTCCTGGGGCACCGGCGACCTCATGCAGACCACCCTCATCAGCGCCAACGGAGAGGTCGGACCCCACCCGTACTTCTTTGCGCTTGCCTTACGTTTCTCGTTCTTTTACTTGCAATAACTGAATCATTTTGTGACTTTATTCCTCATCAGGAAATGGCCACGAGGAAAGTGACGCGCACCCTGTTCCATGATGATGAAGATGATGACATGGTAAATTCCCCTTTAACAGAAAACATTATGCATCAGGAAAGACACGACTCTGACCTCCGCTGTGACGAGCAGCAGTGTTAATTAACTCACCCTCTTGTGTGTCGCCCCCTGCAGGGAGCTCACAGCACAAGCGGTGCAGACAATGAGTACAATCTGAGGAGCCGCACAGTGATCTGCGACTCGTGCGGGCAGACGTCGGACCGTGGCTCAGGTGTTTGCAGCAGCGGGGGTCTACCCGAAGGCCTCGTGGGACATTCCTTTTTCATGGGAACCAACGAACCCAGACAGGTAGCGAACAGCAGCACTTGGACAGCACAAGGCAGAACAGCATTGTTATTATACTTAGTGACAAAATATTACTTTTTATGATTTTATTACTGATTAAAATAGTTTACAAAGTTACAGGAAGCTTTTTCTCGTGTTGCATTTCGTCCATGTACTGTGCAAATAGTTGATGTTACTGAAAACATCAAAAAATAACGACTAAAAATGAAATAAAATCCACGATGACCACCGAAACAACAAACCCAAGTTGCATAGGCGAGTATAGCAATACACAAACCAAATGTCATGTGTAGTTTGAAGGGAATAAAGGAAATCACACAGCCATAAACTGAGTTTGATTGCGACAAGCCCCCAATAACTAGAAGTGAAAACACCACAGAGTTCAACCTAACAAGACACCAAATTAAATTTGAGAAACAGTACATCTGAGGATGAGATCTGTTTATGCCTTGCACACATCAAATAACTAAACGACCCCAAAAAATGACAAAACAAGCTCCATATTTAACTCGGTGTGTTACATATTTGCAGCAAACACAGTGAGGGTCTGTGAGATGTTTGCACTCTTAGATCATATGCGTCATTCGTGCAGTGAACATTAGGGGTTCCCTATTTGCTTTGATTTTCCGTTCTTCGGTTTTCCGCGTTGATTTGATTTGTAAATTCTGGGAGGACAAACAAACGGGGCAAAAGGATGCTTGGTGATATGAAACAGTAATTGGTTGTTGTAAAATTACCAGTCAAAACTGAAGAAGAAACTGGTAACGGCTTAATTTACACATCTCTAGCTTTTAATGTTTTTTTTTCCAAATGGTTTCCTGGAAAGAACTCCTCTATTCAAAACCAAGCAAACATCTAAATGTTGTTTATTTATTGTTGGAAATGTTTCATCAAGGTTGAACCGCACGCTTACTTGCATACAAATTTTTCATTTTTGCACGTTCAGCTGACCTCTTTTTTACTGTTTATCACACCAGAAATGAACTGGAATGAATTAACTGGAAGTGTAACGTTTGAACACAATTAGTACCAAATGAGGAGGTTATTATCACGAAAATTATTCAAAAATTAAGCTTCATTGTCTGCGAAAACGTTTTTTTTTTTTAAGTTAGCTTACAAACAGCTGTTAAAATAGAAAACACCTTCACCTGTAACCAAAAAATTGCAAAGAGCTCTATGAAAAGCAATATTTAGTCACCGACACGACATAAAACATGAGATTATACTGAATCGCACAATCAGGCTATGAAAAAGGAAGTGCTGTACACTTTTCTGTTTTTTTTTAATTTTATGTTGGTTTACTGGAAAAAAGTTATTAAAACTAAATAGAGCAGCAAACCAGTGACTCGTAGATCTTGATTTTTAAAAAATCATCTCATTGTTCACCCAGTTTATTTGTTTGGTGTGTTAATATCCTTCCAGCTTTCTTATTTTTCTCCATTTTTACCACTGCACTGTGTCACTTCCTCCTTCAGGGCCGTGCCAAGCCGGAGAACTGCTCCATCATGTAAAAACCAGACAGCGCCTCACCTCCTGTAGCCCACGAAGGAGAATGATTTTCCACCATTGGGATGTTTATTTTTTTATATGCTCGTCTTATTTTGTTTTCAGATTAATCTGCAGGTTAAATTTGCTTTGAGGATTTTGGCAAAGGGCACAAGAGTCTCATATTTAGCTTTTGAGTTTTTGTTTTTTTTGTCGATTCAAAGTTATATTATTGCATGTGTGCCGTGCTAATGCTTGTATTGTATCTTGCTGTTCTTGCACACACACACACACACACACACACACAGCTCCATTGACCAGTGCTTGTGCTTCGATCCGAGCCGGGGTTTCACATTTAATGGCCAGGCTGTCAACACTCAACACGCACAGTTAGTGAACCCTGTCAGGAATCGTCTCTACAGCCACACAAGACGGCAGGAGAATGAATCCTGTGCGGTTTGTTTATCATGTTTGTCGCCCATCAAATAGATCAAATCTTTATTGAAGGTGTTAATTGTGATGTTTGCAATTGAAGTATATTGTCCTGGTTCAGAGTATTGTACCATCTTTATATATACTTAATTAATTAGATGGGTTTGTTTTTTTTAAACTATTGGAAAAGTCTCCAAAGAAAGCCAAAGTACTGTAAGCTCAGGGTGTTCAGCAGGTTCTTTTTAACCGTAGCTTTAGACAAACATGTACATTTTCTACAGCATGTGGATTTAGATCTTATGGTTGGGCAGCCGTGCTGCACACAGAGAAAATAATTATTTGAGATGAATATATTTTTTCTGCAGTTTGACCCCAGAGAAATATGTTTTTGAAAGTGTGTTGAAATGAGGAACTTTTTTTCTTTGCTAGATAAGTTGAATGTACCCAGTTGAAGGGTTGACGTGCATTTAAATGTGTTGCCTTATGCATCTTTTGAAAGAAATTCTGAAGATGTTTGGTATGATGATAGGAAAATGTAGATTTTTTTTTTTTTAAACCTGGGGAAGTATCAGGAATAGGTCCTATGTTTGGAGTCTTTACCGACACATTTGGTAACACATATACAGTATATATTTATAGGAATTCTCAGCTTAGTCAACCAAATCAACACTATTCTGATCGAGACGTGTTGCTGCTTTTTAACAAGCTTTTTCACAGATTAGAAATACAAATGTGCCTTTACTGGACATTTAAAAAAACCATCAACAATTGTTCTTTGCTCACATGCCTGGTATCGCAGTCTTGTGACTGTCAGCTGTCCTTTGTGTTGCTCCTAAGAACTGGTCATGAGGGCTTTCTTTTCCTTTCTTCTAAGCTTACTGGCTTTGAATCCCCAGCCATGATACTGGACTCTGAGTAGGGATTTTGTATACTTTGAGACTTTGGCTTCATGCACTGCTTTTATTGAGGGCCTGGCCAAATATGCACGGCAGGTAGATTTGTACTGTAGTCTGGCAGCTTTAAGTCATTTATACTCCAGTATATCCCAGCATTTACGGAAAATACTTGATAGCTTGTTTTGTTTTTTTTCTATTATACTTAATAGATGCTGTTTGTGCAACATTAGATTTTTTTTTGCGTGATTTTGACACTATGATCCCCAAAGTGCCTGAAATAAAAAGTCCGTGACAATCGTTTGTTTAAGAAATAACCAGCTCCAAAGTTGCTCAGTGTTTGGCCTCTGTGGCACAGATTTGTAAGCATTTATGTTGTTATGCACATTACATTTAGGTGACATGATTACTGCAATATATGCAACTATTCACTAAATCGTCCCTCTCAGAACACATTTAAAGGGTGTGGTTAGGGTTTTTCAGAGGCCCGTCTGACTGATTATAAACCAGAAAGAAACAAAACTTTATGTTGATTTAGTGTTTTCTCAGGAAACTGACAGCTGTTCCTTTTACATTTGTGTGTATTCTTAGTTCAAGTTAATGAAGAACCAACACACTTAGAAAATCAAGTTCAAACCACAGACGCTCCGTCTTTGTGAAATCCTGAACCCTCCCTGTTTGAAGCCTCGATGGAGGCCTGATGAATCACTTGAGGGACGTGAGGATTTAAAAATGTTAAAGAAAGCGATGTCTTATTGTGAGCCTTTAATGCCAAAGTTGTAATTTGCTTGATTTGTGTTAATTCTGTTGTAATATTGCCGTTACTGTAACATCATGGAAAAGCCATGCATTCACTTGACAAAGTGGGTTTTTTTCTTTTTTTTAAATGATTAAATATCTCTTTTGTTTTGCAGTGACTGACTGCTGTTTAATTATTCCCTTGATATAGAGCATTGTCATTCAAAACCACTCATGAAAAGTGCAGCCATTTTTATTTACATTATATACACATGTTCCCATGGTTACATTCAAAATTATGAGGCCATACATTAAAAAAAAAGAAAAAAAGCTGAAGCTCAAAACTACAGCACTTAAAGGTCAATGTACATTCTTTCTGGGACAATTAACTTCATTTGATACAAAACAAACAAAATTTCTAAAATTATTTGGAGGCAACACACGACTGGTTGACAAATTGCAATTTAGAGGAATAATGACCAACCTAAAGGTGGACCTGCAGATTTTTTTTTTTATTATCCCAGACTGTTTCAATAAACCTTTGAAACAAAATGTCTGCAGTAACATTTTGGCAAAATGGCAAATTAAACAGCCAAAGCCACACGTATTACAAAAAAACCAATACATTTTTATCGCCTTTAGCGAGAGAGAGATTATTTTGGTTTTAAATTGACCAATAAAATATGGATGAATTGAATTTTATTTGTGGTGCTCGCATTGAAAATTAAAACGCAACAGAACACACTGTTAGCAGGTTTTATTGGGACTGTTTATAGTTTCAGTAAAAACTGTTGCTGAGTGGCAGCAGAGTGAATATATATATATATATATATCGGTGTGTGAATACGACCAACGTTTAAACATCAAAATGTTGACATGTCTTGGAGAATATTAGCCTATTGCACAAAAAAAGTTCCACCTGTTTGACACAAAAGGAGGGAACGCTAATAAACTGCCTCAAGTGATGTCACGTGAGTCAGTGTCCATAGAAATTCAGCAGCTTGAGGCTACATTAGCCTCTATTAGCATAACACGCCCAAATCTGTCACATAATTGTTGTGTATTCTAGATGCTTTGTGGGTAATGTAGGCGCCAAGTTTAGACAAGGGAAAAACGATGTGTGGAATGAAAAACTTATTTCGGGTGCTCAATTTTGATTTTTGAACTGTCCATCGTGAGTCTGACAGTGTTATAGGAATGTGACTCAACCCTTTAAATACCACATAAAAACAAAAGCATTCACATTCATAATGCTGCTTTGATTTGGCTTGTTATTCCCTGTTCATTGGCTTATGCTTTACAACGTATGCTAACGCTGAGCTTTTGGTATCTATAAGTGAGCAAATGTATATGACCTCTGGTCTCACAAACCCCTTACAAACATGATCACCTTAAAATAAGATGTTCCTCATCATTACTGTGAAGCTAAACATATATTTATTTCTATATTTACAAAGTTTCCTTCTGACAGCAGCAATATGTGAGCCACATTTTGTTTAAACAAAGAGGGGAAGTATGGATCATTGTGTTTGTAAATTGTACATTTAAAAGAGGCAGTGATGTGAATTATCTCAAAGGGAAACAGCCTCCAAATGACTCATTTGGAGGCCTTTAACCAATGAATCAGTGGGGGCTCAGGGGTGGGAGGGTGCTGTTCATCTTGGCCTTCAGGAGGGAAACAAATCTTTGGTTCTTTGGTTCCAGAAACCTTCATATCAGCAATAAAGAAAAAACATTTTTAATAATGTGTCAAAGGGTTTTTCTCCCCCCCACTATTTATTCCCAAGACATTTGTCCCCTGACCTCTTTTCTAGGTTGAAAAGGTTTTTTTTGAGCAAATCAGAAGCAACTCCAGCTGTAATGAGTTCATTCAAAGCTGCCTGTTAAAAAAGTTTGGATTTTGAAAATGTAATAAAAAGCAAAATAGAATTAATTCATGATGAAGAAGACAGAAGAAAATATGAAGTCTGACAAAAGGGGGGCCTTTTAAAGAGCTGATCAGTAGCGAGCAAAATGTGTGGAAAAACTTCAATTACAGCCTGTTTAGATGAGCTCAAACACAAGTTGCTGCCTTTAACTGCAAAAAGTCTTGTGACGTATTTTTCCTACGGGAGATGAATGCAGCTGAAGCCCCGCTGGTGTCGCCACAGTCCAGCCTTCCTCACCACAGCCTGCTGGCTCCCTGCTCTGGATGACAAGTCTGTCACGGTGATGTGAGTACCACTTCAGCCCACAGAGGGGCAGTGTCGAGGTGAATGGGGGGGAGGGGGGCATCCACTGTAAAAAGTGGTTCCTCAGTGGGACAGATGCCTCGCCGTTGCTCTGTGGGTGGTCTGCAGCTCTGATTGTCAGAGAAGAGCTGAAAGTTTGCTCTTTCCTTTGCGAGCACGGGCCTGAAGTCATCCCAAAAGTGAATAGGAGGAGGAGGAGGGAAACTTGCTCTGCTGCTGTGACCGTCACTGAGGTGCTCTCCTGGGGGAGGGGGGTCGGCGCACCGGCGGCAGGTCGTAGTGTCCCGGGATGTGGCTGTTCACAGGGAGGTCGTAGTGGCTCTGGGGGTCCTCGTGGGGAGCGTGACCGAGGGAACTCTGACGCTCTGTGGGCAGAAAGATGAACAACAAACTGAGATTAACACTAAAAACAAGAGGTGCTTTTTTTTTATACTCCTAAATTATAATCTCATTATATATTTTTAAAGCTGTCTCAATATGTACTGTGGGCTTTTCTATCGGTCGTATGCTTCCAATAGAGTGGGTGTAAATAATAATAATACATTTTGATGGAGGGGAGTGCTACACCCAAAATTGTTCCAGACAACTAGGATCCAAGCTGGTGATGCACTCCCTCGCTTGGGGGGGTAGCCGATATTTCCAATAATCAAAGGATTTGATTCTAACCGACAATCACCCCAGATTACTAGTTACTCGTGTCATCCTCAGCCACCGTTTTTCCTCTCCCCTGCTCTTCCTCTTCCCTTCCCGTGTCTTTTCTTCAGTCCTTCCCATCCGTCAGAGCACAAATCCTGCTCTCATGACTGATCTCGACTGATTGGGACTAAAAGAAAGTGTGTCGTCTGATTTTGATTCAAGGAAGGATGGTGGATTATTCGCCTGCTCTGTTGTCTATGATTTGTTTAGTCCATCAACAGAAAAAGATATTCAGATAATCACTGATCATTAAAGTGATTTTTCAAACCAAACATTTCTTTATTCCAACTTTTAAATTGTGAGGATTTGCTGCTTTGTTACAATTTTGAAATTCTCAATTTCGATGGTCCTCGTGATGTCTTTACTGACGGCATGTTGACTTTTGTTTGATTCTGTCATCTCCTTTAAATGCTTCCTCGTTATGCTTGAACAGCCTTCTCTGTTGAGTCTTTGAGTCTTCGTACCTTCCTACCTATGATTGGCTCACAGGAATATGCAACAAACAGACCTTTTCCTTGTAATACTGATGATGTAGAGGTAGATCACATGGAATAGGTCATTGGAAAAGCAAAATATTAAGTATCAACACTGAAGGAGGTCTAAAGAGTTGCTCACCTCTGCGTAAGGTGGCCGTGTTGAACGGTGGCGGGCTGATCTCAGTGTACGCCCGCTCTCTGGGCACGGCGGACTTCATCTCCATGTAGCTGCTCTCCGGGGGGCAGAAAGGCAGGCCGGGCAGGTCTTTGATGGTAGCGTAAGGATTCTCGCTGTTCAGAGAGCTGCTGCTCACGGCCACCGTGTCCTTCAGCTCTGCGGCCACACAGGAAGCAACGAGACAGGAGTCAAAACACATCTGAAGAACATGGGGTGAGTCAAAACTCGGCACAGCAGCAGGTCGAAGTGTAACTCTGGTTTGGGTTTTAACTTTAAAGCATTTTTCTGAGAATCTTTCAAGATTTATTTTATGTTTCTATGAGTTCCTGAGACGTTTGAGACGCTTTTGTTTCATTGGTTGAGATGTGTGCATGTGCTAGACATGCTTTGTACATACTTACCACATTTATCTTAGCTAGCATTGTAGCATGCTAGCATTTGCTAAAACCACAAGGTACAGCTGAGGTTGATGGGAGTGTCAGTTTTGAAGCTATTTAGTCAAGTATTGGACAAATTAAAATATTGACCTGATGATGGCGCTGGATAAAAAGCCAAGAGATGACCAAAGTTAAACAAATTTAATGGCAACTTCATTTACTAAAAGCCAGGATGTATCAACAATTAGTAACATTGATATTTTTTTGTATCGTCACAAATAGTATAGAGGTTTCACAAATTTAAAAAAACAACTGTGTTTTGTTGCTTCTCTGGGATAATCTAGTCCAGATTTGTCACATCTAGGAAAAATGCATTTATTTTATTGCATTTTCACAAATAGAATAAATGTTTCACAAATCTGAAGCTGTGTTGCAAAGAGTCTGTTGCTTCTCTGAGATAATCTAGTCCAGATTTGACAAGTCTAGGTCTTGTGATTTTTGAAAGAGACCTGATCCAATTTGGCTCTGATGTGGAAAACGCAGTGAAATCTCCCTGTATTGCATTTTCACAAATAGAATAAAGGTTTTACAAATTTAAAACTTCAGCGTCATATGCATCCAATAATTGTTGAGATATTTCAGCCTGGATCAAAGTAAGTGGACTGAACAACTTACTGACAGACCAACACTAACATCCATCGAGCCACACCACTTATCGTGGGGTGAAAAAAAAAAACACAACAGGGTGATAAACTACCTTTGTTGTAATATTTTCCAAGGCTGGCGCTGTAGCTGTAGCTCCGGTCGATTCCAAAAGCTCCTGTAAACAATAAAAGACAAGTCTGGCGTCTCCATCTTCATTTATGGCAAACTAATCAAAAGCAGATAAGCCGCTTTGGAAACCTCTAAAATCAATACCAGGTGAGTAAAAGCTGGCAATGCAGCTATGACTTTTTATGGAGTCCTTTTTTGTTTTTATAGTCTAAAATGTGCATCGTCGACTGAAACCATTCCAAAGGAAAAGGAAACGCGATGGCCGATAAACTTTTGTATCGACTGTATGAAAGAGAATTTCTCCTCAGCTGTTACTGTTTGCCTCTGCCCTGAATTTCTCCACATTTACACTCTCATCTGTAGTTTTGTTACTTCTGGGGTTCTGAAGGCCTTTATCAATACAGGTGTATTTACACCGATAGCTGATATTTTAATGCAGCTGGTAAATGTCTGCAAGAATGATGACCAGTGTTTTATTTTTAAACAAATTCAGATTTATCTGTGATAAAACTTCAACTGCTATTAGGCGCGGAGCTTTCCTCTGACACTTAGAATATGGAAATACTTGTAGGTGCATTAGCAGAAGGTTATATTAGCAGTTAGCTGGAGGTCTAACCGATTATTTTTATGTAGCTGTGGTCAGGAGGTCAGGAAACCAAATTGTTTTATTAGCTTGTAAATGTTAATCCACTCATTTCATTTCGCTCGACTGCTGCAGGTCTCTCTGCATAAGTGTGTCCTCTAAATGGATAAAATGTAAAGTATCTGATCCTGAATGTGAATCTCACATTGGACCCAAACGGACCTGAGTCTTTGCGGGGCTCGTGGTGTTTCCAGTCTGCAGGTAGAGTGGCATTGCTCTCAACCCCAAACAGGCCCCGTCTCTCCCTCTCCATGTTTTTCACACTGCAGAACAGCTGGTTATTGGTGTTCTGTTTGATGGATAATAATCAGAAATCATCAATGCAAAGAAAATATGCTTTGACGTCCTGAAAACACAGGCAGCTATTGTTGACTGGATAAATGCCGATGAAGCAAGAGTTGACATTCACCTTGATGGTGCGGTCGTGGTTGTTGGGGAGGTGTGGCAGCGGAGGCCTGTTCTGGCTCAGTGTGTGGTAGCTGGGGTTGGAGTAGTAGTGGTGGTAACTGTGAGGAACATCTGCAGGCCAAAACACACACATGGAGTCACGTCTGCTGCAGTTAAATTACCTCAAGGTCAATAAAAATGCATCCCAGTGGAACACTAATTACAAAAACACAACAGTGAGACACAACCAAAACTATAAATACATCAAAATGTAATGGTAATTATTTGTAAAAATAAAAACACCCCTCAAAGTAATCAAACTAATTGTTACCTTATATCCACTGCTTGGCACTGAATTGGATTTTACTCTATAATATACAAATCTTTAAATATTTTGAAAGGATTTTAAAGGATACAAAACATGTCAGGCTGAATTAAAGGGAAATTAAATTAAATTTGATAATGTTTCGGTCTTAAAACCATGCCGTCCAGACTGTCAGCTAGGGGTGTCGCGATATACCAATATTGACGATAGTCATGATATTACAAAATAAAACATTGATATTCTGTTAAAAATTCACATATGATAATATCGTGTAAATAATCCAGTGCAGATGTTAGGCCTTGTGAATCTTTTGTTTATCAGTTCATCTGTAATTGTTCTTTTTGTACAGTTATGGTTACGGACTCTCTCTCCTACACTCGTATTTTGAGTCTAATTCATTTGCCAAAAAAACAAACAAAAAAACAAAATTTAAAGATGAATCTGCCTGGTAGCAATTTTATTTTTCTATATATTTTTTTGGGCCACAATAATCGTATAGTGAAAATCTGATATTGTGACAGTCCTGATGTTAACATGTAGTTTTATATTATTAAAAGGAAGAACAAAGTTCCCCACTGGAGGGGCGTGTTGGCCCCTGTGTTTGATTGACAGCAGCTGGCAGGCCGAGCCCCGGCAGGGGAACAAGAGACAAAGTTAAAAAAAACACTTGACTGCAGCTTACGAGTCCTGGGCAGACAGTGTATTTTTAGCAGTGGTATTGAAGAGTAAGAATCTCTCCAGCATCTAAACAGACTGAGGTGATATTTGCTTTGTTCATATGCTATAATGTACAATAGCTGAGCAGCTATTTAGCTACATAATATAAATATAAGAAGGAGACTTTAGCAGGAAAGCTAACGTCGGTTAGTGTTCAAACTTTGTGGCTCTCTCAGGCACATTACTGCTTTCTGCAAATATTTGCTGTATGGAAACAAGTGGAACAACTCACCAACTAACAATATTGCTACAAGTTAATGCAGAAATATGAATTATAAAACCAGAATTAATTTAATTTTCTTATATTTTCTCAAAGGAGAAGACAGGACGTGTATAGAGAAGATGTAGCAGACAAGAAAATGCAATTTAATTTTGACTTCAATGAAGCGACCCGGTACAGAATATGACCTTTTCATGCTTTTCTTTTCAACATCACTGCTTAAGCTGTACGACCTCATAGAAATACTGTACCTGGAACGGCGTATTCAGAGTTGACCGTGCGGCTGGTGGAGAAGGAGACGGTCGGCGTGTTGTTCTGTTTGTCCTTCTGCCGGCGGCGGTAGAGCAGCAGCAGAGCCAGCAGCAAAACCACCAGGATGACGAGCACGACGATGCCCCCAATGGCTCCCCAGGACTCCCTTTCACCAGGAGGAAGAGGAACCATGACGCTCCCTGACTGCTCAGACGAGTCTGAGAAATCAAGTGCAGCAAGAAAAGCAGCTTTCGTTCACTTTCCACCTCTGAGACGGAACGAGGACGGCCATAGAAGCCACAGAATTTCCAAATGGAATAAAGACAAACTTCATTAAAAACAGATTAATATAGAGGCAGTCAGCGAAACACGTATAAGCCCCTATATTTATACTGTTTGCATCTATACCTTGTTTACAGTCATCTCCTCCACTTTCACACACACAGTCTCCAGTAAATCGGTCACAGATGAGGTTTGCAGGACAGGAGCAGGTCTGAGTACAGAAGGGGCCAAAGCGTCCTGGACTACAGGCTGGAAAACACAATATCACGCCCATGCATCAGACACAATATTTAACTATGGTGCAAAGACAATAAGGTTCCACTCGTGTGGTCATATTTCACCAGGTTTGGAATAAATAGCGGATGTGAGTGCAATGCTGAGAGCAATTACAACTTGTTTCTTTATAATTTATTCTGTTTTATCTGTCGAAAGCAATTTTGGTTAATGCTCTGGAGAAATCTGCAGAGCTGCAATGATTAGCTGCTTGATCAATTGGTCGATCAACAGAACATGAATCTGCAACTATCCTAATAATCGATTAATTGCTTCAGTCATTGTTCAAGCAAAAACGGCAAACACTTTTTGCGCAATTTGCGCTGTGGGAAATTATAACAGGAATTTTTCTCTACTGTCTGATATTCTATAGATTAAATGATCAGTTGAGGAAAGCAATTAACAGATTGATCTATGACGAAAACATTCGTTAGATGCAGCCTTGTTAGACTTCAAGCACACCAAAAACACAAAATGTCAAGCAAGACGACTGTCCACCCTCTCGGGTGCTGAGTTGTGACTGTCGCAGTGGTCAGCTGTATGCCTCTCTCACCAGTCAAACTTATTGGAGTTATTTCCTCCAGAAAAAGCACTTTTCTAGTTGCTGTATAACGTTGCACTCACGTATGGAGCAGTCAGTTGCAGTCCAGCCAGGCAAACATTCACAGTGACCGTCCCGGGGGTCGCATGTGGAGTTGTTGGCACAGTTGACACACACTTCAGAGCACAGTTTGCCATAGTAGCCAGCTGGACAAACTGTAAAACAATGTCATATATAAAATTATTGGAGTAGGTTATATTGACATTGAATATGGGTGTGTAATTACTGATATTAATGCCAACCTTGATCACAGTTGGCTCCTGTGTGTCCTGGTAGGCAATCGCACTCTCCTGTCACATGGTGGCAGCGGTACGACTGGCCGCAGGATGGGCACGGCATGCTGCACTGCTCACCATACGTCCCAGCTCTGCATTCTGGGAGACAACGAGATGAAGAGTGAGCCAAGGCAGACAGTAAATCCAGCACACATCTGGCTTTTCTTTCTTTTTTTTTAGCTGGCTGACAGCAACACTCACTGTTCTGACAGGTGACTCCCCAGTAGCCTGGGCGACACACACATGCTCCGGTTTCCCTCAAGCACGTGTCACTATTGGGACAATGCTTGAAACAGGTCTGGTTACAGTGGCGGCCCCACAGGCCCTCTGAACACGGCTCGCTGCAATGAGAACCTTGAGAGGGGCAAAAGGGAGAAGCAGTGAAGACCCATGCTCAGTGTCGTATAAGACGTATTAATACCCTTTACGACTGGAAATACCACAATGGGGATATACACCATTATATAACCAATAAATAAATAAAATAGATGGATTGCCAGTCATATACCAGTTTTTAAAACAAAAACTAATAGCTGCAGGGAAAGTAGAAAATCAAACCTAAAAACCTGCCAGAAATGTAAATTATAGGTGATTTGAAGGTATTGGGCAGTGGTGGGCCTTAAAGTCAGAATCAAAGAGAGACGGGAGTGTTTGAAAACCTGTGTTTCACTTAGTTCTCTTGGACCAGATTTATCTGCGGTACCAAAGCCAAGCTGGCAGCGACACCAGGAGGACGTCATCACTTACCCCACCAACCTGGCAGACAGTGGCACTCCCCGGTGGTAGCTTGGCAGCCGTCGGCATGAACACAATCACACCTCTTCAGACAGCCTGGCCCGAACGTGCCCATCTGCACATGTGAACAAATGCCAACGGGCAAAGAATTGTCAGGGGGATCTCTTCAACGTTCGGCCAGCTCAGTCAGAGTCAGACAAAGTACTCCACTGACAATGTGTTGACATGGCAAAGACAAGAGGGGCACACGTCCAAAACACTGATTAAAGCATACAGACGGTGAGGTAAGGGATGAAAAGCTGGACAACATTTCTGCAGACTGTCCAATCACAACTGAGATGTTCTACATAATTACCACTCTTATGATTTGTGTATTAGTCTTATCAAAGAAAATTCATCGGTCTACTCAGCCTGACATAGAATAAACATGTGGGACATCTTTCTTATCTTCTACATTTAGTATTATTTTACAAAGTGATATGTTTTCATGCAATGTTGTGGCTCGAGTCCAGGACATTTTCTGTTGCTATGAGAGCCAGGGGGGTGGGGGGGGGTGGGGGGGGGGGGATTAACACGGTGAAACTGAGCTTTTCATTAAACCACTGCAGCTTAATTTGTACTTTGCACCTCCCTTTATTTAATTTTTCTCCTTTTATTTTATTTTATATTAGTATGAATGTGTATTTTATTTATTATTAATTTATTTTATTTATTATTTATTTTATTGTATTTTACTGGTACTGTATATATAGTATATTTATATTTAGGTATATCGAGCATTTAGGACACAAAAAATGTATTTTGTGATTAATAAAGTTCTTATTTGCAGTTTACTAATTTTTGCCTGACAAAGATCTTTATAATCTAAATGTTTACTGCAGTATACATCAAAGTGATGCAAGTTTTATATAGGTTTCCAGTTGCTTCTATTAGCTCCTAAAAGAGAAAAATGTCTTGGATTTAAGACAGATTGCTGCATAAATACCAGAAAAGTCACAAAAATTCACACTTCTTTTCGTCCGGTTTAAGATTCTCTGAGGGATCTTTTAATATCTTTACCACTTCATCAACAAATAAAGCTATAAAGAATAATATCCAAGCATTTACCGGGCACGGTTTCTCACAGCGTGCCCCATGCCAGCCGGCTGTGCAGGTGCAGGATCCATCTGCAGGATTGCATTTCGCCCCGTTGGCGCAGTGGCAGCTGGCGTTGCATCCTCGGCCCCAGGTTCCCTCAGAGCACGGGGTGGAACAGTCCGGCCCTCGCCAGCCTGCAGACACACAAGTAGCCATGTTTGATTTGTTACATGGCTGATAGAAAGTGATTTCACCAATTTTTCTCCAGTCATGCATTCACCAGTCCGTCAACAGGTCAAGCATTGGCTTTGACTCTGTGTGAATATTTTACCCTCTTTGCAGAAGCAAGTCCCATCAATGGGCGAACAGTCAACAAAGTTGTCACAGGAGCACTCCAGGGAGCAGTTCTTGCCATAGGTGCCACTCTTACATGGACTCTCGCAGTGAACCCCCTGCAATAATAAATAATATTAACTTTAATAGTAAACCTAGAAGGCAGATTATAGATAAACATATAGTAAAAATGGTCATTCAGTCTAAGAGCTACTGCGTACCGGCACGAAAAGTGAAAGGAAAAGTTAATCTAATAAAATGTATTCATTGAGTGATGTTTTAATAAATACATTAATGTATTAATCCACTGATTCCTGGCTAAGTCATGTTCACTCACCATGAAGCCAGGGGCACATTGGCATTGGCCGGTGGCACTATCACACACCCCTCCATTCACACACAGACACGGCTCCAGGCAACCGTGACCGAAGAAACCGTGGGGGCAGGTCTCGTTACAGAACAGTCCTGCCCACCCGGGCTGGCATGTGCATTCTCCTTTCATTGGGTGGCAGCTGGACAATGAAAATACGGGTAAATATGATGAAACTGCTACAAAAGAAACAGTAAGAACGTGCTGAATCTGTCAAAGAAACCGTTTTCAGTTGCTATAGATTTGTTTGTACATGCTGAACACTTCTAGTACTTTGTGTGTTTCCTTTGTATTATTATCAGCATATGTGTATTCACTTCTACATTTCTTTATGGATACAGTAATTTTAACAGTTAGGGTACAGCTGTTTCAGAAATTAGGAAAAAACTAATTGGTTGAAAAAAAACATCTCAGCTGACAGAGGTAATGATCCTGAGGACAATGAAGTGGTGTCACTACCCGATCTGAGTCGCAAATATGCATCTTCTATCTTGATTGACATGAATGTAGCCACGCCCTAATGACGACCCTGCTTTATCGTAGATTTTATTCGAAATGGAACCATAAATTTCAAAATGAACATCACACTCTAAACTAGCGACTGCGACCATATGCTGTACGTTAGGAACCAGTTTACTGAGGTAATAAACAAACTGGGAATTGGGGTCATTTTCTTATAAGGTTCCATTCTTTTGGACTTCTTTTTGCAACCAGTGGAGTCGCCCCCTGCTGGCCATATTGTTCTTGAAACATTCATGCCAATAAAGGCCCTTTGAATTGAATTGAAAAATAAAAGTTATGCAACGATGAGGTGACGCACCGTCATCCGAAATAATCAGTAGCCAATGTAATCATAATCACAAGTAACAGGTAAACTTAACAAATTTATGTAATCAAAGTTCTGCATGCGGCTGATTGGTGTTGCCGTAGATGCATGCTTGACTCACATTGTGCAGTGACTCAGATCAGGTAATGACAGGGACTTAAAATGAAGGCTCAGTTCCATTAAGTGTCCCAGTAACAGTGAGCCAGCGCACACATTAGCAGAACCTCCCCTAACTGGAATACAGCAATCATTAAAACACTGTGAGTTTCATGCATGACATGTCTGCTGTGCAACCAGTCCATTTAGCAAGGCTAATTAGCAGACACACACACACACAGGTGTTTTCAATCATTCAGGTTGATTAGACCTCTGAGGCTGAAATAACATGAGGTCACCAAACTCAACGCACCAATAACAAGAATGATGGAGGTGTAAGTTGCCCCACCAGGACAGGTGCAACAGGAGAGGGAGGGACATGTCAATCAAGAGCAGTTTACACGCACCAACACAGTCCGGAGAAAAAGTCTAATCAGTTAAAATAAAAACACCTGTGTGGGTTTACCATGGGTGTGTGGGGCCTTAACAGAATGTGTGAATCAGGTAAGAGTTGGGAGCAAAGCTAGCTACAGTGTCATGAAGCCTTACTGAATTGTGACAGTAAAGAATTAAACAATTAACGAGCATGTGCTTGGTTCAAACAAAAGCTACCTATTAGCCATTGTAGCTAGCTAGCTTGCTGATTTTGGAGGCCAGCTTTGATTTTTGACCACAGTTCTTTCTTTTCCAGTTACCAGGTTGCTAATGTTAGCTCTGTCCAGAAGGCTGAAAACCACCCGAAACTAGTGGTCTTCGGCTGTTAGCAGAGCCGAAATACATCTAGTCGTTTTACGGACACACATGGAAGCTCATCAAGCCCACCAGCATGAGGTATTGAGGACTTGAAAACATAACTTGGACAAACCTAACAAAGGTAAGGTTTTTAAGAGAAAATAAACTTTAAAGAGAAAAGTCTTGATGAGGACAAATCTGAAAACCTACACTGTTAACCAACCAGGACTGGCTTCCAAGGAGTGCATGAGCTAAGGCCTAGCTAGCTAATTTTCCCAAAATTGTGTCTCTTTGGCTCCACTCACTGAGGTTTAGCTCAACCAAAATTGGATTATTTCTGCTTCCAGAGCACTGCCTCAGAGGAGATAGTATAGCTTAGCCTTAAACCCCTTATTCTTCTCCTGACAACAGCCGCTCACCTGAGTGTGTGTTTATCCTGGCAGAGACAGGTGTGTTCACAGTGCATGCCGTATCTGCCGAGTGCACACATCCTGTCCCTGCAGTGTGGACCACTGAAGCCCGGCTCGCATAGGCAGCCTCCATCGATGTTGAAGCATCGCGCACCGTTAGCACAGTCACACACACCTTTGCAGTCCTGACCATAGCTGCCTGCAGTGCACTCCTCATTGCACCTGAGGACGGTAACACAGTGTGTCATACAGATGCACAGAAGAGCATGGGCAAATGGAAAGTAATGCACATGTCTGTTGTTAATTTGCACATGAAACAAACCGAATCTAAACTTCCATTTTGTATTGCGGTTAGCCAGTCGTGATGTTAGCCAATGCTGTTTTTGTCTGTCTCTGGTGTCTGTTAAATAGATGGAATACTATTTGACATGAAAGGACACATATGTTGCAGTGGTTGACAGTTTAGTGCCTAGAAATCAGGCCTGACATCAGTAAACTGCTGGCTCATGTTAACCAACCCAGGTGGTTCTGTGATGCTTTAATACTAAACTCCCACTGGGGGTTTCCACAGATTTACAGGTTTAGGCAACAGTTTTGTGTTTTGGTTCTTCACTTGCAATAGAGAAAGAAGCCATCCCTTGGCATGAATGGACCATACACACCTGTTACCAGTGAAACCTTTAGCACACTGGCACTGTCCAGTTTCGGGGTCACATTTGCCCCTGTTGTGGCAAACGCACTCCTCGACACAGTTTGGTCCAAACCGTCCTTCTGGACATCGCTCCGTGCAAACTGTCCCCTGCAGAGTAACAATGGAAAAACAGAAGGAAATTCTAAGTAAATGCAGATGCATCATTGAAAAACCTGGAATGAGACACCAAAAGAACAACTGATGCAGTTACTCAGAAAATAATCATAACACAATCACAAATAATCAGTTACTTTGCTCTCTGATAGGATCACAATCACAGTCTCCTCTCATGCATGCAAAGAAACCTCATAATCAATTTGTCACATTCATGGAAAACCATTTGCATGTTTCCAAAAGTGACAGGTTGCCTTCAAAATGTGCTTGGAGATAAGTCAGTGTTACGAAAAAAGAGACAGCTTGTTCAAATTTTGGAGCCAGCTGGAAAACGTGGAACACATGAGCTAATTCAAAATCTGGCAACCTCCACGGGTAACATGAAGGTTAGTGTCTGTGCAAGATTTAACTTAAAAACGTACCGTCCATCCAGGGGGACAAGCGCAGATCCCTTTGCCTCTACAGATGCCATCATTTTGGCAGGGGCACCGTGCCTGGCATTTCCTGGGACACGACTTCTCACAGCTGGGGGAGAGATGGAGTCGACGCTTAATAACAGTTTAATGGACCACTTTAGACAAAAACACTCCATGTGTCCTGGGACATTCCTGAAGACTTATGTAAATGTTTTGTTCTACAGTAAAAGTGCACAAAAGAAGTGTTTGTTTTTTCTCATTTCAAACATCAGCACAAGCAGTGGTGTTAAGTACGTTTACTCAAGAATTGCACTTTTTTTTTTTAGAATTTCGAGGTACTTAAACTTAACGTATTTCACTTTTCTGCTTCTTTAAACTCGTCTACAATTCAGAGGTAAAATTTGCAATTTTTACTCTACTACATTTATTTGATAACTTAACTGTAGCTCAGTTTCTACTGTTTTGCAGATTCAGACTAATTATGCAAAATATAAAAAAAAAATATATTAGGGGTGTATCATTATAGATATTTTAAATAAAATTAGAAATTACTGCATTAATGCCTAAATAATCTTAATCCAGTAATATGATATACATTATTCTAAATTTTACTTTTGTTACTGTATATTTTGATGCTGATACATTTTCTGTACGTTTACTTTAGTTAAGAATTTGCATGCAGTACTTTTGCTTGTAACAGTAGTTCTACATTTTGCTACTGTTGTGAAATAGTGTTGAAAAAGATCTGAGCACTTTTGGAAATTTTGTAACTCTAGAGCAGCTGTGTGCAGACATAATGACCTCATAGACAACATGTAACATTTCATACAGCTGCATTATATTCGTCTTACGTACTGTTAAGAAAAGTAGTCGAAGAAGCATTAAAAAGGAGACAAAAAGTAACTCCCTGATTACTGTAAGACTTGGCATTACAACAGCATTGCCTTGAACCAATCATATTACAGATTGCTGAAACTACTTGTTGGGATATATTTTTTAATACACCCTTGGGGTGTAATAACATGGGCAGGCTTCAATTTTACACAATTCATCAAGGAGCTGTATAATAGTATAATAATATAATCAGTACTGCCAATCCCCCTTATAGCTCAAAGTGATGTTTTGCTTTCACATTGGCAGTACATGAATTTCCAATAATATCTAGTGTGGAAGCATTTTCATTACTTAATCATCCTCATGGGCATCTAAAAGCAGGGTGTAACAGATGAGTCATGGATTATAATAAAATACAGCGGGGTCTTTTTTCCATCTTGAAATTAAGTTGTGGAAACACATGACTTAACAAATAACTGACAGATCTGTGTTCGACAGACCTCCTGAGAAAAATTAAGAAAATGAAGTGTAATGAAGTGAGGTAACAAGTGTCTCCAGAATGAAATGACTATACTTACTCTAAAAATGGAACATACCAAAAAAGCACATTGCCTCAATTAATAGCTACACTAACAGTAGGACTCTACAGATGGCGATGTCAGTCAGCTGTCTCCCCAGGAAAACATCTCAATAACATGGATTGGAAAAATCCATCCTTCATCCTCTCCAGAGGATGAAGCCTTCTGACTTTGATGATCACCTGACTTTTTCTCTAGCACCAACAAGATGTTAAGAGTTTTCTTTTTAAGTGAAATATCTCAAGTATTGGGTGGATGGCCTGGACTCGCGTTTGGCATTACGGCCATCGCCATCTTGGTTTTTGGAGCCAAAAGTGAAAACATTTGGACCAGAGGGTGGAGCTGGGGACGATACTGATTGGATCCATTTATGTCCCACATTTCAAAAGTCAAACAACTGCAGAACAGACGCTGGTCTAAAATCGGACTTTATCCAATGACTGTGAAGAAAGCAGGGAAGGGCATCATCATGAGGATGTGTTTGACGGGCTACCAGTTTTCAGATTTACGCATAATAAGATGGAAACTACCACAAGATAAAGTTCCAACAAAGACTATTAAACTGTAACTGGGTGAAGCTGGTGGAAGGCAATTCTCAGAGGTTTTTTTTGTGAAATTTAGTAGTTATTTTCCAGTTTCACACGGTGGAATACGACATGATTACATGAGTCTTATCTCATAAGAAAGGAGTGGCTGAAAAAAGATCCATAGATGAATGAAACGTCAGCGTGCCACTGAATCAACCAGAATGCAAAACACAGAGATGTATTGGGCTAGCTGTTTATTTTTTAAGCTGGATACCTCTCAGCATTGGTAACTTTGTCCCACATATGGTTTGTTGGGATCTGGTCACTCTAATTGGAACTGACTGAGAACTCAAGGACATGCTTTGATGGTGACTTGTCAATCACAAAGTAGGGATGCCCTAAAGCAAACTCTGCTATCCATTTTATTCTAAATGGTACCATAGTTTACAAAATGAACATCGTGCTGTATTGAAGAAGACTTGAAACCAGACCATCAACTTGTTTACTGAGGTAATAAATCAGATGAGAAGTTGGGTCTTTGTTACGTATTCTTACATACAATCAGACTTCTTTTGAAAAGCAGTGGAGTCTTCCTCTGCTGGCCATTAGAAAGAATGCAGGTTTAACGCTGGCTTCACTTTTCAGACCCAGAAGCTCCATCTACTCATTGGTATGACCAAATACCTGGAAAAACTAACGGCATTCACATCAGCCTCAGCTTCACTTGCATTTCTCCTGCTATACATGAGCATGTTACATTGTCATTGGGAGAATGTTAATATTAGCATGCATAGATAGCTGCTAGTATGGCTGCAGACTCTTAGTTTTGTTGAAAGAAAACTTGTTTTTGTGTTTGTAAACTCACTTGCCTAAAATTACTCTTTGAGGGATTTTAAGTATTTTGACTTCAATTGAAAATATTATATGGAATCTGTAATCCAAATGTTAGAAACATTAAAACTCTGAAAAGTGGAATCATTCCAAAATACAATAATTATTTTGGAAATATTTGCAAAACAAACAGTCTTTCGTAATGAATCTCCTAAAAGGCACCTGTGTATATTTTTGTGCACTTACAAAGTCCCAGTGAATCCATCCCGACATAAGCACTCTCCGGTTGCTTTATCGCAGGATCCTCCAGTCCCACACTTGCACCTCTGCAGACAGCCCTTCCCGAAGGTTCCTGCTGGACAGGAGTCCTCACAGTAGCGTCCTATGAACCCCGGAGGACACTGACATGCCCCCTTCACAGGATCGCAAAGAGCTCCGTTCTCGCACTTACACTTCTGACTACAACCCGGCCCCCAGTGTTGGTCATCACAGGCTGAAAGGTAACAGGACAAACTGTTGTTTACTGATTATGAAGACTACATATCCAAACTATGCTCTGTAGCCAAGATATTTAAATACAACCTCTAATTCTTCTGGTTTATTCATGCAAAACTGTCTTTAAACTTTTAGTTTATGTGATTTGCTTTGTATTGTTTTTTTTCCATATTTGCTGTTTTTCAGTCTGTTTAATGGATTCAGTTAAGAAAATCTCGTTGAGACTATCTGGAAAAATGTATCCAAGGAAAATCAAACACTACCACATTAATTTACACTTATTTGACCTTGTTTTTTTTTTCCAGGAAAGCCACTTCTGCAGTTTAACAGCTACACACATTTACACCACGGCGGTTCTCACTTTCATTGCCCACATTTTCCAACAATTCAAACCAGTCAGCTTCCAGTAACACACTCGCTACTCTAAACAGTGAGTCAAACCCAATTGGCAATGCTGTAAATTAAATAAAAACGTGTAAGATTGCACATGATTATTGTAACTTGCATACGGTGCAAGTATGATCATTTTGTGTCACTTTTGTTTTTCTTCATGCTGTTTTCCTCCCATTTGCTGAGGGTGTACTCTTACAGTAACAGATGATGTCATTAAAAACAAATAAACAGAAACAAATCTGATTAAATTTAATGCATTTAGCAGCACAGAGATGAAAAACAGAACAGAAACAAGAGGGGAAGAGTGTTTGTGGATTACATACAGTACTGTACTGACTCCTCCCCACATTACTGTGGATCTCCTCCATGCTTCCACATCCAAATCCTCCCCTTTACCACTACAGTGTTATATTACCAACAAATAATTTGAAATTGGCAGGGAGATTTGCACGGAGCTCACAGGACAGAGGAGCTTTAAATGGTTAATTTTACAGAAGCCTAAGGATCGACTCCGGGGGGTTAACGTGCTGTGGAGATTCACACAAGGTTTGGATTTCAATTCAGGATGAAGATATCTCAGCCCACTGGGACCTGCTATGAGAACCCAGATTGGTCAAGGGTGCATTCTTCAAATTTCTAATCAATAACTTGGACTATCTCAGACTTGGGATATCATCGTAAATGTGATATCCAGTGGCACTGACGTAACACATCAGCTATCTTCTGTCACGCTAAAAACAGTTCCAACAATTTCATGCAGGCCTTTGTGATTTAATGTGAGCAACAGACATTCATGCACAGAATAAACTGCACCAAGGCCACATCACTTGAGTCCATGCCCCCCCCCCACCATACCTTCGCCTCTGCCGAACATATGCCCTGCCACAGCTTTGAAAAGCACAAGGACTGCTTTGACTGTAATTCCACAGAAGGTAGAGAGAGCCAAATTTGGCCAGGAGCTAAGCGCGCTGCCATGGACTGTAGTGTTTATTGCACTAACTTGGAGCAGGACCCCTGCCTCTTTTGTTTGAATGAATCATAACTTCACTTGTTCTCTGTGTGGGCATTCGAGAGGGGTCCTGCCGGAGTCTGTCATGTTGAATAATGAGAAACTCAGCTGGAGCAGCGATTATGTTTACACAGACATTCTCCAGGACTGCAGGGAAGATTTACTGAAGGGTCTGCAGGGCTGATACATCCAGACAGTAGATGAGTAAATGGGTGAAATTTACCAGATTGGACATGCAATTTTTTTGAGCAACTAGCTAGCAGGGTTAAAGCTGTCCACAGACGAACATAAAACCTCTTTCCATTTGTTTATTTGCATATAAACTACGATACCAGTACCTGCACGGCACACTGAACTGACAACACCGTGAAATAAACTGCACTCAACTTCACCACCAGATTGTATGTAGCTGCAGTAGAGGGCCAATCACACACTGCATTAAATCAAAGAACGATTGCGGCGATTGGCTGCAAGCAAAACCATACAAATAGTTTTTTTTTTATAGATCTGAGTACAAAAAGGATCAAATGCAGGTATTGTTTGACTGTAGAAGTTTCCGTAGTCCTACTACTTGGTACTGGGATTTTTCCCTAATGTAAACATCTGTTTCCAAGTAAGTGCAAGGCTTTCTCTAATAGCAGTGCTGTCTGGTTAACTTTATCAGATACACTTACCATATAGCTTACATCTGTCTAACTTTGATTCAATCATTGTATTTGAAAGCACTGATCAACCCAAAACTGCCAGAAGTGTCAGCGGAGCATTCATAGCCAAGTGTTTGCATCTGTGCATGATAGTTCAGTGACTCGCAGCATGTTTGATTATTTATCACATTGACACAACAAAACACTGAGGCGCAGAAGATGCAAACCGCAGCATTTCAGAAGACATGACCTCTAAGGCTCAAGGTAACAAATAATAAAAAAATAAAATAAAAATACGGTTTTAGAAAACAAATATAAAGCAGAAAACAACAGAATGTCAGAGTGTAGTTCGGAGAAAAAGATTAGAAAGTTCACCAGATCAATCAAAACTTATTTTCTCAATCGGGTTCTATTGGTAAGCATTTTCTGAAAAAGTTTGATGAGTTTTTTTTTGTTTTTGTTTTTTTAACTCAGGAGATTTCTGTATTTGTGTTTTTGTCTGTGCTGTCCTCACTAGTTTAGAGTGGGTTTAGGCTCAGTTGGAAAAATCACACACTTCCTTGTACCAATCAGGATTTAGCAACATTTCACTTAAAATCCACTGAGTCTTAATAATTAACACTTATGGATGTTTTTATTAATTTTAACTTTGATTGTTGCTTATTTAGTCATGAATAGTTTAGTGTTATTTATTTAAAAAAAATTTGAAACCAAATTTAAAAGGGCTTTAAATCAAACTTTACGAAAATTCAATATTTTGTGTTATCAAAGCTCAAAAAAAGACCCTGTTCCAAAATTACATGAAGTAAACTTATCATGATAAGATCATATTCCAAGACAGTCAAATATTATGTATCTTTAGATGATACATATGAGGTCATATCCTGATAATCCTGAAATCATAATGGTGCTAAAAAAAGAAATTCCCAACTACTGTTTACTTTTGTGATGTGATGTAATTTCATTTTTTTTTCATTACAGTGTTCATTCATTCACTATTCTCTACCTCTCTGTGTCACACAAGAATCCAAATTAGCCCCCCTTTGACTTTCTCTATTGATTAAAAAAGTATTTCCTAATTAAGCATCACAATGTCTATTTTTATGCAGATGATACCATCTTATATAACATTGTCTGCTTCAAACCAGGCCTTCAGGTTACAATCTGCTTTTGATGACATGCAGACCTCTGTTAATAATTAAAAGCTTGTTCTAAACTCCAAAAAGACATAATGTTTGCATTTGACAAGAGAAACCTAAATGGCACAGTACAGTCTTATATCAATACTTGGAATTTGGTTAGATAGCTGATTGTCCGACAAAAATGAATTGCTTTCTTGGTGAGATATTTTACATCCCGAGTTGTGCAAAGTGAACAACCATGACACCAGATCACAGGATTGATTGGTTTTAAAGTTTCTTATACCAACAATTCTGACCTGGGTAAGAATGGTTTCATAGATTGATAAAATTGCCCTCAGGGTAATATGTTGATATACAGAGTATGATTAACATGACCTCTACAGAGATACAAACCAGTATCAGTAACACAGTGGGTGAATGTAAACCCACTGATTAACACACACTTCAGAACTGGCATCTCTTGAATGCCCTTCATGAGGAATGCACACTGATATGGTGGGAAAATTCTTCCTTTCCCCCTGAGAATTTTCCAAGTGGTGGTTTGGGTTTTGCTTTGTGTCCAAAGTCCACATAATCTCCTGGGCATCTGACTGACCCTCGCCGCTCGTTCTTGATTCCAGCGTCTCCGGGTCACTCTATCAAAATCTGCTATAATCTGCTATAAAGCATAAATGCTTTGACATCACATTTTCTAGCTGCCAATGAGTCACATTCCTGCCTCTTTTTTTTAACCTCAATCCTTGTTATTACCACCAAATTCCGTTTTTTTATTTTCTCCCATCCCTCTTCTTTTTTCGCTTTATTTCAAGTATAGAGTATTGAGTCGATTTCTCCCTCTTCTCCTCTGTCCTAAGAGTGTTCATTAAGCTGAAAACCTCAGGCCCCTCTCCTCTTTCCCAACGTCAGATAGCTCAACACACAGGCATCCAGGAAGCGTTAGTCTTATTCTGCCAAAAAAGACTCCATTATAGTACGATACAGTGGAGCCAAGGCTAGAGAGAGGAGGAGGAGTGGAAGAAAAGAAAAGAGCGAGAGTAAAAAAAAAAAAAAGTTAAATTGAGGGTGAGGGGAGGGGAGGGAGTGTAAGGAGAGATGAAGAGAACTGGGCCATGCAAGAGAAAGAGAGTGGGGTAATATTTTCCATTTCCCCTTCCCATCATCCCCCTGTCAAGACATCAACTGCTACCCGTTGAAGCTGATTCCTTCTCTCTGCAGAGGAAGAGGAGGAAAATGGAGGAGGGTTGTGCACTATTGACCCAGCTGACTGCGATGAAACTGGCTGGAGGTAGTGGAAAACAACATCAGCGCCACGAAACGTGGTTCTGGCTTCACACTGCACGTTGTTTGGACGATCAAATTTTAGGAGATTTCAGACAAGACAAACAGGGTTAGACTCACTGTTCTGAATTGGTGCCTTGAATAACTATTATATAACAATTTCTGCTGACTTTAGTCTTGTACAAGAAGTCATGGCATGTAAAAGGAGATGGTTTAATGAATGTCTTAATGTTTTTTTATTGAGTATGGCTACTGTCAGTATATCAAACAATCATAACATCTTGCACTCCTACTGTTTTTTCACTTATGTTTGGACTTTTATTAACTTTGATTGTTTCATTCCTTTTACTACTTCTATACTACAAATTTTGAATAGTAACTGAGCGAGAGGTGGAGGTGCAGCTCAGTGTCCCTCTGGTCCAGTAAACTGGTTTCTGGGCTGAGGCTGACAGTGATGACTCATTGCTTTGCACGTAATGCTCCCTCGCTGCTTCCACTGGAAAGGCCTTTTGCATGCGACGGAGTGGAGTATGTGAAGATCAGCCATTTGCCTAATGGCCAGTTGTCATTTCCTGTTGTGAAGTTTGTGTGTGTGTGTTCACCTGAAGAGAGCGGGGCAGAGGGAGCGAAGGCAATGGGAGGAAAAGTAAATGATGAAATGTCTGTGGGTGAGGGAAAAAGGCTGATTCATACCGCTGGAACAGTCGTCGCCTCGCCAGCCTCCCTCACACTGGCAACGGTCCGGAGCGACACATCGACCGTGGACACACTCCTTGGTACAGCGAGCTGTTGATGAAAAGCACACTTTATATAACAGACCCAGCTTTGTTGCTGCTGCACAGCATAGCAAGTGCACATCAGAGTGTATGGACAGAGGTTCCAAACATGTCTGGTCTTACTGTATGTACCCCCGCAGCCCAATAAGATGAGTTCAAGAACCCTTTCAGCACCCGTCATTGGTCCAGATTTCTTCATTTGAAACTGGATTTTATGTAAAATGAATACTATAAAAGTGGATTTTGTTACTATAATTGTTTTTCAACACAAGAGATATACAGAGATATATATATAGAGATATCCTGGTTGTCATATTAAATGACAACATACTGTACGTCCGTTCCCTCTAGTGGGCCTCAGAGGTCAAATGGTTAGATTTTCTTTGGTAATTTACAAAGCTAGCTATTTTCATATCTAAATGTGCTCAATTTAAATGACCAGTTATGTTTGAATATAACCACGTCAGTCATCACACATCATCGGGTAGAGACAAACGTGTTTTGCCTGTTAGCTAGCTAACAGTGGCACAAAATAGTGCCACAGTGTATAATTGAAGTTTGGCCTGAAGTCATAAAAGGTTGAGAACGTCACACAGAGGTGTTTTCTGATCCCTATCAGCAAAACAGTTCACTTTTGAACAATCTGTTTTATGTGACAATGCTATGGTTAAAGTTTGGATAGATTAAAAACAACTTAGTTAGGTTCAGGGAACCATTGTCATCTAGGTTAAAATGAACACTTTGTCAAGGTTAACCACGTGCCTGTTAAATCTATGTTTAAAAGTGCACTGTTTCAAGGCTGTTTTTATTCAATCAAAAGTCTATTCTAATCTCTAAATGTATTCCACCCTCCATAAACAGTATACGGGCTGACAGCCAACAGCTGGGCTCAGCCATACAACTGAAGGCACCAGTGTTAGATGCTATTCATACTGTCAAGGAGCGTCCTCTTAGAAAGACAGTTGTGTGCTTGCCAGCATCATAAATAATTCTGCTTTTAATTAAGTAAATTCAAACTTGCAATAATGACTGAAATCTATTAGTTCTGCCAGAGATCTCTTTATTTTTGTTGCACTAGACAAGTGTTTTCTAATCCCACTCCACTGAGAACCACGTGCTGTCTATGCTGGGGGGGTTTCACCTTTATAAACACAAACAATAATTTCGTTGATTATTTTTTTCTCTAGCTGCATGTGTGAATACTGGAGACTGGAGATTCGGGGGAATGCATGAAAAGGCCAACTTGTCATCAAATAAAGGAGGTAAGTATAAATATATCTAATTATATCTATTTAAAAGGGGTAGAAAGTGGGTTTTAGATGGAGTCATAGATGACACATTGAAAGGAAAACTTAAAACAGCAATTAGTAGGCTTTTGTGTTTAACTACAAAAGAAAACCTACACACACACACACACACACACCAAAAATGCATATTATCTCTGCTTAATGACAAACATTTATCTCCAAAATGTCAGTTTTTAAAGCACAGAGCACAGAAACCTTGTTATTACCATCATGCACTTCTGCATTTCAGAGAAGCTAAGGTAGAATTTCCTCAACCCATGCGAGGCCATGCATGGGTTCACTTTATTTATATACGTCACCGCTGACTGTCAGCAATAACAGTGTGTCAGCAAGCTGTTGACAGCTGCATCAGTTTGGTATTTTCAGCTGACAACAATGACCTCTAGGATGGATGGATGTTAGGTTTATGATGACTTAAGTCATATGAAAAGCTCAGTTTGTTAGTGATATCATGGTGACTGATTCTCAAATCAATCCCATATGCAGGTGTGTTTTTCCCTTCAAACATAGTTGATTTTGATTTATTTAAATTAAATACAATCAGTGCAAACTAATGGGAAACCTGGCACTTCACTCTATAAATAAGTCCTGACCTGACATCTCAAAGTCCCTCTTGTTTAGGACAACTTGATATTTAATGCCGCCAGTATCTATAAAAAAAAAAGAAGAAAAAAAAGGGAGCTTTGGCTTCATCAGTTACATGAAGGAACAATGGCCCTGGTGTTGTAGTCAAGCTGAGAGTAGATCACACACTACTGACGATACTGGTGCAGTTTCTGTTGTGCTGTACAGACAGCAGTGTTTGAATTGTTTGAATGTCTGAATTCATCAATAACAAATGCTTCACTGAAATAATGATATGAGGTCCTTGAACTGAAATGGAAATTTAAAAAATGATGAAAATGGGTGTGTGAGGGTTTTCAGTGTCAGCAAAATGAAGCTTAGTTTTACGTTTAGTTTGATATTCCAGCTTTTACAGCCAGAATATACTGTGCATTTTCAGCATGAGAAGCCCCAGAGGTAACAGAACCCATAATTGTGGTAATTCCACTGTTATGTGCTACTCATATTGACTATGCATGTTGCATGGAAAAAGACCAAAGAAAGAAAAAGAAAGAGAACCTACTGTCAGTAATGAGAATTTGGCATTGTTTCACTGCAAACCACAACCTTAGCAGACATTTTGGTATTGTGCTGGATTACTGCCAGTATTATTGTTACTTTGTTTAGCCAGGGGCTCCTTTACATGTGCACCTATGGCTCTACTGTGCAAGACAGGGTTTCAACCTCAATTCTTCAAATGGATTAATTTATATGTCCGAACAGAGAATCATGCAATACTGAAAAAAAAACAAGATTAAGTCTCTCAAGACCTTGCAACACTGTTAAAAACTCCTTTTTAAAGGATTATTGTATTACATTGCAACTGGTCAATTTCGCAGGTCTGGCAGCTTTATTTAGTCTTTACTTCATTTTTTTGTCTCTTGTATTTTTTTAAAGATAATTCTTCATAATTCTGTTTATACACAATGATAGTTTGCAATGTTTTACTGATTTTGTTTGGACTTTGGCTCAGAGGAGTGTACCGACCGTGGGTGGGACCAGGGCTGCAGCTATCAGTGAGGACACTCAGGTCATGTCCTCAGTATTCTTTCTGGCATTTTGGGCTTTTTAGCAACCAAGAGAAGTGTGCATTCTATAAATAAAAAGTAACACTTGGTGGACGTCTCACATGCTGTTTGGATTTGGATTTGATTACTTTTAGGCCAACAAAAAAAGAGATAAATCACGATTGCTTCCTATATATGCTCGTAAGTGTAACTTTGTAATTTGTAAGCCTTGCACATTTACAGCAATGTTTATTAATATACAATGTAAATTTTAAATAAACTAATAAAAAGTAAAACAAGAATTCAGCATTTCTCCGTCAGAATTTAACACCTTAGAGGAGAGGGCTAAATCTAAAGCTGATTATAAAACAAATAATAAACTAAGAATTTAAACATTGCATGTCATTTGGTGGCTAGTAAAAATCCTCTAAGGGATAGGATGTGGGTGTTTACCTCATAACCTCAGTTTTTGTGAAATCCTGACTACGATCCTGAGTGGGAAAAGACTATTTATTCAATGGGTTTGGTCCCTGACAAAGAGACAACTTGTGCTCTAAACATACTATTAAGAGGAACATTGAACAGTGTTGAAATCATAAACATTTTTGAAACACCTGGGCAAGAAAGTGTTTTGACTGATTGAAATAATTACAGTATATGTACACACTGTGACAGAGTTGTGTTTACCTCACTTTTCAAGGTCTAGAAAGCAGGGGATGGCCTGTGGATCATTGTACTAGTGTTTATTGTGGCATTGGTGTATAAAACCACAGGTTAAAACTTCTCTGAACTCTGACGATTCCTGCAGGCCAAAGACTGAAACTTGCCAAAACGTTTCTTCCTCTTCTCCTTCACTGTTTCACTTTTAGCTTCCCTGCTCTCTCCGTCTCAGTAATTAAACGGATGCAAGCGGGTGTATTTTTAAAAAGTTTACATAAATACTTACGGACACATTTGTCTCTGCTCTCGTAATAGCCTGGACAGCACTGATACCTCTTGCGGTAGTCGGTCTTCACCGCTTGCCTGTAGGCCGTCTTGTAGGTGATCCTGAAAGAATAACACAAACAGGACGCGTTGACCCTCCACTGGCAGGAACAGGAAGTCAGCCCAACAGGAAATGAGTAATCACTGCTGCTACCTGTGGCGCGTGCATCTGTAGGAGGTCCGAGGGTCCGAGCAGGGCTCCTCTGTCACGTGGTCGTAAGGATGTGAGTAGGACTCCTTCACTGAGGTGGTGAAGCTGAAAAATCGGACCATGTTATTATTTTTTTCTGAGGATGGTAATGTCTGTCGGTCAGCCCATCACTTTGGTCCAGACTGAAATATCTCAACAACTCTTGGATGGATTGCCATCAAATTGTATGAAGACGGTCACATCTTTAATATTAATGGTCCCAATTAGTGGTCAACAAGTAGTCCATTAATGAAAACAGTTGACCAACATCAAGTTAATCAATGTTAGTTGTAGTAGTTTCTCAAATATGAGGCTTTCATGCTGGACTTTGTCATATAGTAAACTGAATATATTTAGGTTCTGGACTGATGGTCGACTAAAACAAGCAGTTTCAATACATCACCTTGAGCTGTGGGCAGTTTTAACTATTTTCTGACATTTAATACATAAAACAATTAATTGATTCATTGAGAAATTGAGATTCCAAATGAATCCCCTGACTTTCCTCTTATGTCACCATGAGGTTCACACTTGTGTTTCAACAACTATTAGGATTGTCAATGAATGCAGCACAGGCATTCACATCTCCTGCAGGATGAACTCCTCTGTTTCTGTTTTTCTTTGAGAAATTACTTATTCCATTAATCGATTAATCAACTAATAGTTGCAGCTCTAATTCATGTGAAAAGCTACACGTCTCATGTTGGAAAATAGCAATGGCATTTGATGAATGTTATATGGTTGGTGTTATAGTTTACTCTCATAGACAGGTAACAAACCATCAACCATCGATTTTTTTACTCTGCAAACCAATTTTCATGGTAAAGCAGAAAAAGTGGCTGTTGAATTTTGTGTCGGAGTGAAAAAGAGAGGTTTTTTATGTTTATTTTGTCATTTATGTGATGAATGAATGTCTCGATCCTTGTGTATCCTGTTAAAACCATAAAGTAAACTTTCAGCAATATATACGTGGTACTGTTTGAGAAAATGTGTTTAATTGGTTGCAACCACAGCGACTTGTGGTTGCATGACAGTGAGTCAAACAGGCCTCACCTCTCCCACAGGCTGCAAACATTGGGGTCTGTTGGGTTCAGAGAGTCGCTCAGACCAATCAGGAAGCTAGAAAGCAGCAGGATGGTGGAGCTCTGCAGAGTCGGCATGGTCCTGAGGGGGAAAAAAAGGACAGACGTTTACAGATGGATGCAAAAACCCAACCATTTCAGAAAGGATGGCACACGGCCAAAACATATTCTTATTGTTACAAGAGGAAAAAATTAGGCGTATACAATACAAGTTGTACAATGCAAAGAAATCTGGTTCTGAAACAAATCAGTCAGCTTTTAATGCTTTGTTTTAACTCTAAGATCATTTTGAGGTTGTCTAATTTGGATTTCATTACATTGGAATCAAACAGCATTATGTCCACCTCATGTAAATGTTTGTTTGTATATGCCTGTTACATGCAGTGTGTGTGTGTGTCCTGGTTCTGCTCTCTCTCTCTGTGTACACACACATGTACTCACTTAACTCATTGGGCCATGAGTATAAAATTAGGAGAGGGCTGCAGACCAGTGCCAGTGGGCCATTCAGCAGTGGAGCTGCATGTGTTGCTTGTATACAGTTGTGACTGATATCTGTCATTTACTCCCTTTGTTTGGAGGGAGGGTGTTGAGCACATTTGGTTTGCAGTCTTCTTGTCCTTAATCTGAACTGTTATTATTAAGTGTAGGTTTTTGTATCGGCTTCCTTTTAGTTACAGAAGCTCCTTTTCTGTTAATTTGTAGTTTTGTTGTAAGTACATTTATTTTTGCTGAATTTGTTAAACATCTTTTACTTATAGCTCGGTTTCCTACTTGTTTTTCTCCCGAGTTATTATTTTATTGTTACTCCCCTCATCCCCTAGACATTCTCGGGGTCATAACAATGCCTTAAACCATTTTGAAAAACCAAAATCCAAAGAAGAGTCAGCAGAATTTAAAGAGAAATAACACTGTAGTACTCTGTGAGGCAAACGTACCGTGGAAAATGTTGCACACAGAGATGAAAAATGTACAAAATTAAGTTCCATTCCTAATTTACATTAATTGTTTTTGTTTTTTATTTACCATAATTAACATTTCACAGCATGGCACATAGAAAGATTCATTGAAAACCAGTTCTTGGTGCCTATAAATTGCGGTTAGGATTCAGCCTCAGACTGTAAAAGAGTTCATTAAACGTTCAGCAGAGGTGAGGCACAGAGCCAGACTTGAAGTGTCTGCTCCCCGCTGAGCTCCACACCGTCTCAACAGGGTATAAAACACAGGCATCAGAAGACATGGCAGCAGAAAGGATAGATGGGGTAGGGTGAGAGCATAAGAAAGGAAACGATAGAGAGAGAGAGAGAGGATCAGAGTCCAGAAATGTGACTCCCAACTTCAACCTGACCCCTATCAATCAGAGCTGCAGTGAAGCCTCCACACTCCTCTGTTGTCCCCTTCCACACTCCAGCAGCATCTGGAACCGATCAGAGCATCGGCCCAAGAGAGCGCCTCGGCGCGGGGACCCTGTCGGGCTCTCAGGGAGCAAAAGGGAGGCAACCTTAAAAAACATCCCATAGAAATGAACAGAAGTTCAGCAGGCCATTGGTGTGAGCCCTCTGGTAAAAGCGTCGTGGGAATATTGCGGCATTTCTAGAAAAGGGCAACGTCATGTTGATGTAGAATCGGATCGGTTCCCCTCTGTTTTCTCAACAAGTCCCGCCTGACAGAATCACTGTACCACAGCTTCTCATGTCATCTTCACATGGCCTTAGGGAGATGTCTGATATGTTCGGACAGTGACATCGCAGTAATGGATCAAGATTATCTTCTTCGGTCAAGATCTCAGATCTCAGAAGAAGGATTAACAACAAATATCTCTCTCACTGATACGACTTAATGAAATGTCACAGATTGGGCCTTTTGAGCATTGTTGACTACTGTCTCCCGGCTGTCATCACATGGAAAAGTTAAAGTTTAAAAGCAAGTAAAATTTTCACTAAAATGATACCCTAAAAATGAGTGTAAAGCTCAATCAACAGTCTACAGCCAGCCATATTTCTATACTATAAACTAAAGTGGTGGACCAACAGACAGTCCACATTGTCATCCCTCGAGTCAAACCACACACCCAAAAAGATTTGCCTCTAGTTTTTCTTAAAAATCAGCATGGATTCTCCAACACAGATTTTGTGAATTGTATCACCGAGCTGTTGTCACATGAAGAGTTTAGTTTTAGTTGAGAGTTCAGTTTATGACCAAAACTTCAGTAGGGTTGGGGCAAGAGTTTGATTAAGGTTAAACAATGAATGATTCAGAGATTTGACCCAGACTTCCACTGCATCATTTCACGGTCAAACAACTTTTCGAGCCCTGTCTTCTTCATGTCATCTGGTCTTGGTGGAGAAACACATTTCTCTCACTTTTCATGCACATATTTGCATTTCAAGTCACGATGCTCGGAAAAATTGGGGAAATTTCCAGAGATGAAACAAAGATTTGCCTGTGATGAATAAGATGCCTCTAATGCTGCCGAGATCAGTGGTTCAATTCCTATCAGAGCCACTCATATGTTTGCAAAAAGGCTTCTCTCTGGTGCTTTGCAGAAGAAAACCTCACAATAAGAATTATTTCATGTGTTTGTAGAAGCAGTCAATCACCACTGCAATCAATCACAAGCTCATTTAACAGATTTACATCTACATTAACTGTCCAGTGGCTGGTTATCACTGGTGGAGATTGATTTGGCATGGTGAGGACTGCAGCATAAATCAGTGTGAGTACACAGATCTTCTGCTTCTGATAAACTGCCTCTTAGTACTCTCCAGCCCGCCGTCGGGAGTTAATTCACTCGCTGGCACAAACGCTAACGCCTACGAAATCTGTGCCACAAAAACAGAATTTTATGAGAACAGGCATATGGCTTTTATTAAGAGGAGTCATCAACTTCCCCAGCCACTTCATTGGACTGGGGGTAAATATTTTTCATTACCTTCTTTTCATTTTAATTGCGCTTCATTAGAAAAAGGCTTCAAACCGCATGGGAATTCTTAAACGCTGACAAAAAGGGCTTAATGAGTGCAGACGGAGTTGTTTTGAAGTCGAGCTCAGCCGTTGATTGCCTTTGCATGTTTGGGTTACCTATAGTGGGAGGGGGGGGCAGGTAGACGTCTGGAGCTCCAGGTGGTAATATCATCGTCTGGATGCTGGACTTTTCAAGGAGGCAACCTTGCTTTTTTTTAATGGAATAAAGGAGGGCAGGTACTAAAATTGAGTTTTTCATGAAACGGCACCAAAACTTCGGACTGATTGATTCTCGCCCTTTCCCCCTTTTTCACATAATGGCCTTCTACTCTGTTGCATTCAGCCGTAAGCTATCATTATTTCCTTTGAGCTTTTTCCAGACTGCAGCTCTGAATCTTTTCACTTGGACAAGCTTGGCTATGCAGCAGAAAAGCACAAGTAGCATGATGTACTGCAACAGAGTTTCCATATGGTTTTGATGCATTTAGCTAACAGCTAACTGGCAGAAATGAATGCACACCTCCACAGTTCACATCCACTGGGCAAAGAAGTCTGGTCCTAGATCTGTGAAAAAACACAATAGTAGTGCATGCTGTTTGTAATGAAAAAAACAGACAATCTCATCTAGTGCAGTGACACTTTCATGTGGCTCTATAAACCAATAGAAAATAGGCAAAATACCACACACACACACACACACACAGGCATATGTGCATGTACCGCCCACATGCATGCACATACACACTTGGACACCCACTACACAGTTTGTAACTCTTTCAAGGACCGATCACACACACACACACACGCGCATCAAATAAGTCCCATACGCTGAAACGAGTTCAGAGAGAAACTATTTTTAGTATCTGAGGACATTGTGCGAATTCACTGAGCTTCTCTTGACTCATACTGTCAGAGCCCAAAACGGCGGCCCACGTGTACAGTACATGCATCGCACCAACTGAGGAATGCTGTGAGCTGTTTGAGGGCCCCTCGATGTTCTTTCCAGAACCGCACAGGGGCTTCAGTGAAAACAAAAACTCAAATGAAAACACATGCACTGGTTTTAGATTAATCTTGCTAGACACTCATATCCATGTTATTACCATATTCTGTTTCAATCAAGAGTTCTTCAGAGCGCATAGGTGCCGACAGCTAAAACATTATTTTGATTCGATTCATTTTTGCAAGAGAGGCATTTTCTTGATGGATGAGTATTCCCATCAGACTGCATGTTCATATTAGTTAAACATGCAGGACAGAAGCTACACTTATATGTAGGACGTCCACCATGTGTCTGGCAGAGGAAGGTGAATCTTGAATGAATATCTTGAAGCACCTGCTGCAATTGCCAGACACGCAACCAGAGGAGACCTGCAGAGTTTTGAATATTTTCGGGGGTTTTTTGGATATAGTACAAGATAAGCAAAAACTTTTCTATGGATGTAAATTTTTGAGCCATTGCAAAAGCCAAAATGTAACTCTTTTTTTTTAACATTGTCCCTCATGGAAACAAAGATTCCAAACTGAAGCAGTTGATCATTTGCATCTCGTATCGACCGCTTAAGAGGAGTGAGGTGTCAGCAGTCAGCGGCGATATACTTTAAAACTGAATAGTCAATAAAATCGGGTTTTCAACCATTGTGAATCACTGCAACCAACCAACCACCAATGTGCACAAACAATACTAGGCTGATCGGTCCAGTAGTATGCGAGATTAGCGGACAGGCACATTTTACACTCACACACACACAAGACCGAATGCATGCTACCATCTAAGCTAATGCCTGGCAGAGGCAACAACAATCTATTAAAGGAATAGTTAAACACTTTGGGAAACAGGCTTGTTGGTTTCTGAAGAGCCATTGTGAAGCTCAGTGTGGCGGCCCTGGCCGTCACCATCATGGCAGTTAACTCCCAATTAATCCAAAAAATGGGCAAAGAGGGGGAGCATAGACTTCTTGGCCTGTTAGTACAATTCTATCAGTCTGTTAGTACAATTAACCGCACAGCAAGCCATATTATTTGTCTGATATTTGCATTGGCACATTCTCCAATAGGCAGCAACACCATAAAACACAGCTGGAAGATCAGGTTCAGCTGTGGTGAAGCCTATCAAATATTTTCAATGGTATTCAGTTTTTTTTTATTTTATCAATCTTGAGTAGGATTAAAACAGGTTGCATGAAAAATACTTCTTTTTTTCACTTTTGCACATGGCACTGATCAAACTGTTTGCTTCCCTGTTTCCTTTCCATCTGACCTCAAATTTCTGTCTCTCTAACTATTTCTTTGTAGTTTCAATGCTAATTGAAGTAGAAAATATTAGTCACTCACTGGGAGGGAAAGTCACGGAGAAAAGAAAAATAAATTCCATATTTTGTCAAAGCTGTTTCTGAGTTTCTCTTTGCGTTGCAGACTCCAGCATGATATTCCAGAATCAATAACATAAAAAAAACCTTCTGTGCACTAAATATAATACTCTAAATATAATAAAATAAAAAACAAAGTCAGTGCAACATGGTGAAGTAGTATAGGTTTTCTTGTCGATGTTTTTCTCGAGTTATTACACATGATCCTGCAGGTGCAAAACATTCTTGTGTGTCTCAGACATGCGAATCAAACTACAGACAATTTATGTCTTTTTTCACGCTACTCTGGCAAAAGGTTACTCTAATATCAGCACCAGATCTTTTAACATCTGTGAAAAGTTCATAATAATTCGAGCAGGAAACTTGTTTCCTATTGAGGGATTATTTTAATAGAAAACAAAACTGGAAATAGACATTATTGTGAAATAGAAAATATGAATTTAATTATAAATTTTATGGAAAACATTAAAGGATCATGCATGGGAATACTTTTTAAAGTGGAATCGAGAGACTTGAAGGTTATTTAAACAAAGACAGGTGTTATTTATAAAATTGTGTTTTAAACAATTTCCTGAACTTTGTCACAGCAGTGCAAATCTTTTAAAAAAGTAATGAAATTACTAGGTAAAAGACAGTAATCAGAATACATTTTTGATCCCTTGAAGTACTGACTAAAGTTTTAATGAAGTAGTCACTACAGTTTCAAAATAAAAGTAGCCTGCCCAACCCATCCGCATGCAGCTGAACTTTAGGGAGTGATTTAATCGGCCAGTGGTTCCCAAAGGGAGGGATGAGGAGTGGTTTAACTCTAATACAAATCTATTAAAACAATGAGAGAGAAGAAATGAAGAATCATCGCTCTAGTATTAGAGTTTATTCTCAAGTGCTCTCGCCCACCCAAAGTGAACTCTATACCAAGTAAAATCTCCTCAAATTGAGCTCCCTGAGATGAAATCTTGGCATGCAGAAGTCTGAGGCTTACTGCAGGTCCTTCAGACATAATACACAACATGTTCATTATATAATTTATTGAGTTGTGCACTTATATTACCTCAAATGTTTCCAACAATGTTCAAACCCAGAGAAATCCGTAATTTTATTCTAGGTAACGTTTGACTTGTTCACCTTTCGCTGTAACCTTCAGGAGAACCGAGGAGCGTCTGACAGATTTGTAATGTAAAAAACTGCTTTATTCACTGTTTTTACCTGTTAATAACCAGGTCCGTTTTGGAGAGGAGGAGACCTTTGCGGATGATTCGGCTCTTTGTAAAAACCTCGTGATCGATGACCACAATGAGTGAATCCTAACCTATATAGTATAAACAAGCTGAACACCTAGAAACAAGCTGAGGTCACTGCAGTGGCAGCTCGACTCAAAGCCCCTCCTCGACGCTCTGTGTGCACTGAAGACCCACTCAGAACAGGGCAAGTAAACTCAGCGACAAAGAGAAAAATAAATGTGATATCTCTGCATGTACATTAAACAGGACTGATGAAGAAAGGACTGACCCTGAATGTTTTCTGTGAATATTTATCCATTTACTGTGTTGAAAACAGTAACTGTTGTTGTTAGCATGGTTGTTGTCTGTCCACTAGCAATCCCAGGGGTCCTTGAATGAAACACTAAATGCGAAACCAGCCCACTCTGCAAAATTGTGAGCATTAGATATCGTCAATACCTCCAGCAGCTGATGAAGAAATGATTTCCTGGCAACAAGATGATTACACAGCTATAAATGATTAAAGCATTGCTGAGCACCATTACACTAAAAAGTTGGCCTATAAATGTGCGGTGTGTATCGCAGCCTTGAAGAGATTTCAATGATCGCCCTCTGATTGTGATCATCATGGGTATCCAAAAATACCCTCCACAGAAGAGTCAAAGGTTTGAATCGCAAATTCACAGTTCAGCTCTTAGAAAAACAAATCTATAACACTGCTCGAGGGCAGAAACTGGAATAAATTAGCCAGAGACGTCCATGTGACACATCGACCGCAGTCCCCTCTCCCCTTCCTCCCCATCCCACCCTCATATTAAACCAGAGTTACTGTAAACTGAATAAAAAACCCATAATCCTTTGCATCTGGGTTCTCGTCTTGGCGCGCAGGGGCTGCTTCGGCTGCTAGACCGCAGTTAGGCTGGCACACACTCCCCAGTTGCTGCTATGCGTCATGTTGGGGGACTGGTTTTGATGGGGGTGGCAGAGACCCTTAACAACACTCGGAGAAACAATTACACGCCACGCCCAAAAGTGTAACATAAGAACGCATTAAACCCCAGAAAAAAACCCACACCCACATATTTCATGGCTGTCATAAATTTTGCCACATTATCGACCTCATCCACTGAGAAATCACAACACCTACATCAACACGTTTCACTGTGTTTACAGTAAAGACATCATCATATACGGTAAAAGGTGGTATTCTGCAACAAAAGCTGAACCCCCACGCTGGGAAAAAAAAAAGAGAAGCTTTTCAGTGGAAAACTCTTGGCAGCTCCAATGCAGTTGACGATTCTCGGGGGAGTTGCGTGACAAAAGGATGATCTAGCGAGAGAGAGGGGAGGGGGATCTCGAAAGTCTGAATTTCACTGAGTGAGGTCTGCAGCGTTTGCTGTCTGCAAGATTGATGCAAGTGCGGGGAATATTTGTGAACTTCTGAACTCCGAACAACACCGCACACCTTTGCACTTTAAGAGGTCTGTTCCTTTTGTCTCCTTTTTCAGGCAGTTAAATTGTCTTAATTTGACTCTTTACAACTATATATTTTACGTATATCAGCAGATCTACGCCACAGTTTCCAGTAATAACATGAGAATAAATCATTTGGATCCTCTTCATCAAGAGACTTCTTACCAACAGGCTCTTAAATACAACGACAGATGCCCAGCGAAGCCTGCCAGTCTGGGTTTGAGTCATTTTTAAATTTGGGGAGCTGCAATGGAAAAACTAATGAAATCACCTTAATCAACTCTATGTCATCTCTACGGTAACATTAAACCAGTTTTCATTTGGCAATCTCAGGCATTATAGACTGGGATCCTTTAGTTAACTGGGAAAAACAGGATATGTGTCCCCCCCTTCCTGGTCCCCTGTTACATTTATACATTTTTACTTTTTATTTTTTACAAGGACCAATGACTGTGAGTAGTACAGATTCATCACATCAGGCAGTGGATCTGAATAAAAACAAAGACTTTGTGTGAAAAGTCATGCAATATGTGCATTTATGTAAAATGTCTACTTGTACAAGAACCCAAAAACACAGAAACCATCAGAAAACAGCAGACCCAAGATGAAAAATTTAACTTCAACAGACAACTTTTTTCTCATTATGAAGTAAATATATATTGCTCAGTGCAGTGGCTAAAGAAAAATGATTCCTATTGGTTCTCTGTGAGCCTCACTTTCACTTTGCTATTCATGCTGCCACCGTGCTGAATTCTTTGCAGAAAAATCAAGGTTCGATTTACGGCATCAAGGAAGTTCATCCACCACTGCAGGAGCCAAAACAGGAAAAGGCGTTGTTCTCCCCAGTCGCTATCCCCAGGTAACAGTGGAACAAATGGAATAAAAGATAAAGAACTCCACTAATTAAGGGAAAGAAGGTGACGAAGGAAAATGAAAGAATCCGACGTAAAGCAAGAGCAAAGCAAACAGATGAGCATTGACCCGGTGGAAAGCAATCCGATGTTGTGTTGAAATCTGTTCCCACATTGATATGTGTTTCCTCTTACCGCTGGAACTTGAGAGGTTTTAAATCTGAAATTCTTTCTACTACATCAGTAGTAACAAGACCAGCCTACTTAGTAAAACAACCAGGTGTTTACTCTGCCTTTATCATAGCACTGAGTTTCTATGTCTAACTGGAATTTTTGAGTTTGCTTTTGCTTTGGACAGGCTGCTCGCAGTAGCCACGTTGCTAACGCTGTCTTTGAGACTGCAGAGCCAGCAATAATACCTCTTGGAAACGCTAGAGGAAGAAAACTGTCTATTTCCGCTTAAAAAATTACCTTTAGTATGTAAGAATTTGCCACCTGTCAAACCAGAGTAACCACTAAATGTTGCTGAAGCTAGCTGTTAGCTCTGTTATGAGTGCAGCTAGAGGTCCAGACTGGGACCTCGGAGCACCGAGGGAGTGTTGGTGTTGTTTACAACACAAGCACAGAAGCTTTGGACCGATGTGAGGTTTTCAGGCCTGGGATGGGAGGGGACCCAGCGGGAATGATGGCAGGGCACAAGAACCGGAGCTGGCCGAGTCGGTAAAGGCTCAGGCCTCTTGAGGTTAAATGTGGTATTATGAGACAGGACGGGCCGGCGCTAGCTGGTTAGCATGATAACTTAAGTAGATATCTCTGCAACACAATACATACACGTGTTTGACATAATGTCAAATCTGTTATTTCTTCACATTCTGTTGATAACTTTAGTTATTTATTCGATGTTTCAAACTAAAATTCTTACATATTTTGCACCTTAGCATGTGAACACGAAAGCAGCTAGGAGCTGATTTAAGATGATGGGATCCAAAAGGATGCAATGAGTTACACCTTTTCCTGTAAGGGTAAAGAGCAAGATAAGCTCGAGCTTGTCTGTCTGTTTACGTTGGAGTGTCTTTTTATGAGTGAGGTCACAGCCTCTGTCCTCACAGTGATGGAGAACAGAGCCCATGGATAACAGTGGTTGGAGCGATAAGGTCACCACAGTAACACTGTTGTTTTGGACCACATGAGGACATCTACATGAGTTCAACAAAGAGCAGAGGGAAGGCTGGTTTTGTATTGACTCCTATATGCAACCAGAAGAAAGTGAAACAAGATTTATACAACTTAAACTGACGTTTCTGTTGCAAAAAACAGACACTTTTTGGCTTAAGGTCAAACTGTTTTTAGCTTCATAAATCCAGTATGAGACAAGTAACTCCAGTGTTTTTAGAGATTCCACCACAAAGAATCAACTGAGCTGGACGATGATCCAATCTGAGGGGAGGGGTTTGGACAACAACAAGCAGAGTTGTATTTTGAATTTGAATGGAGCTCTGATCAGTCATCTCTGCACTTCTGAATCTTGTTTCAGCCAACAAGTCCTCCAAATTAAACTCTCCAGAACATCAAGAAGAAGCGGTTTCTGATCTGATGCCACTATCAGCAGACACATCACTTAACTGTGCTGTCCAAAACTGTTACAAATCACTGCTGATAAAAAAAAAAATCTGTTTTATGATCCAACAATGACAAGACTACATTGTTAAGGTTAGGAAAAACAGTCACAGTTTACAAAAAAAGCTTGACTTTTAGTAGGAAACAGGAAACAACCAGCCATGTCCTGCAGTAAAGTCTCATGTTCTGTTGACCCATCCATCCACCCTGACCTCCTCCCTACACTGACTTAATGACTTTGTCGCTCTTTACTATCACCTTTCTTTGTTCTTTGCTTTAGGCAGACAAGAGTCCAAATCCCTACAGCCGACAGAGGCCTTTGCCACCTGAACATAAAAAACAAATGTTTTTTGAGGGGGGCATTTGCACAAACGACTGATTATGTGATTATGTGAACTGGATAATGTTTCCCAAACAGCCTCTCCAACTAAGTTCAGAAAAGATCAATGCTGATCCCTTCCAATCATCTCTCATTTAGTTAAAGCTTGATCCAATCGCCTGCAGTTCAGGTCTACACCCCTTAACAAACAAATGCTGACTAATTCATGACAGACCACAGTTATAGAGGGAAAATCAGCGGGCTGCTTCAGGTTTTTCTCTTCTTGCATTTGTCACGAAAATGTCTTGTGATGCAGAGCACTCATACTCGGCACCATCCTCCATCACTGAGCAGATGTAAACGCTAGTGGTGGCTACAAACAAACTTCAAGGCAAAGTAATCGTGGAGGGGTTTTCATCAACAAGACCAATGTATAACCTTCCTAAGACACACATACTTCAACCGATCAAACTTCCTTATGTTACGGGAGAATATGCAACAACACTGCTGTGGGAATACCATTAAAATGTTGTAACTGCAATCTCTGGGTGATGAAAGAACAAATAATCCTTGTTTTCTTCATTCAGGAAATGTTTAGTTTTAGCAGATGTGTGTGATCTGATGTGGTTTACACTGAAATTCTCTTTTTGTTGAGTTGGGTCTCTTGCCAATTGGAGATTGCTCTGACACGTTTGAGGCTCGTGCGCTCTAGCACACGGACCCACAGCGCAAACTGCCGCCTGGTCCTCCACACTCCAGACCAAAACCACAGGGAGGATGACTGTGGCTTTAATGGTCAGAGAAAGCAGAGGGGTCCACAAAAACAAACCTAAACACTAAGACACTATAATAAATACACCAAATCACCTCTATGGAGCAGGACAAACAAAAACACAGACTTCCACACCTTGGTTTGAAATCACGTCTGGTCCCTCTTTAAAAAAAAAAGTGCTTTATACAAACTTTAGTGAGTGAAATGGTGGAAAACCCAAAATGGAGGCCGTGGCTGAGGTTTCAGAGGGACATGACCATACAGCGCTGTAATTATATGTGCTGTAATGCTCTGTTGATCATACTGGTCCAGTGACACGTAGAGTGCTTGTAAAAAAAAAACACAGTCTTTCCACAAACCATGACCAGAAAACATAGTTTAGCATTGTAAACTCTCACAGTAAGAACGCAGGCGAAAAACCTCCTGTTAAATTTATTTGTCACATGAACCATCTGCGTCTACAGTGTGGCTTCATCGCACACATAAAGACAGGATAGTCTTTGAACTTGTGAGTGTCATTCATACTGGGATGAGAAACAAATTAGGTTTTACGAGTCTTGTGACCTGGCGTGAAAACCAAAAAGGGAGCCAGATTCAGAAATAAAAATATAAGTAATAAATAAAGTAATTTTTCTGCCTACTCTACTGGTCATAACAAGTTTTATGTCATGTCAAGTGAAGCAGTGTCCTCCTTGGTCCCCTTACAAATCAGTGTGTGTTTCAAAGTGATATAAAAATACAGAAATTTATGATAATATTGTGCATGTGATGGACAGATTAAAGCAGCAGATGAAAAGGGATCATGAAATCATCATGAGGGGGACATCAGTGCCTGTAATGGCAAACCATCTGATAGTTGTTGACACATTTCCCTCGAAAATACAGGAAAAATCATCAGGCAATCACTAAAATCACTAGACTACATCATATGGAAGCTATGCATGCCTGTACAAACATTTTTTGAACCAGTCAGCCTTGCAAATATTGAGATATTTCAATGAATACAAGAAAAATCTGACTTGCTCGTGGCACTAAATGAAAAGTTCGGTGGTCACCAGCGTAATTAAGATTAATCCACTTGGCACCATGAACGTCTGTACCAAAATTTATTGACAATCCATTATGTAGTTGCTGAGATATTTCAGTCTGGAACAAAGTGATGGACCGACCAGCGGACATTGAGCCACGTTGCCAGCGAAGCTAAAAAAATGAATCCTTTAATGAAAAACATTCAAACTTGGCTGAATCATGTGCTAGCTATTTGAAAAGATCTCTGCCATTATGAATCTATATGCAGGGTATTTCTGTAGCACTTGATTGATCTGTTGGAATGTCCTTTGTGCCATTGTTTGAGCCTGAATCACAGACGGGTTGTTGATTCAGACGCACACTTCCTCCTCATCTCTTCCTGTGTTTTACTGTCCAACTCCACCGCCAGCCAGGAAGCTCTCGGCACTCCTCTACACACTGACAGACAATGAATGTTTCTGTGAGTCAAGTTGTGCTCTTGAATTTGCAATGTCATTGTACTACTTTATGATAAAGGCACGATGCTTGTAATCTGACTAAAATAGTGCTATGATGCTGTTTTACTACATCCTTATCTCAAAATGAGTTCACAGCATTGGTATTGAAAAAATGTTGAAATGTTGAAATGTCAGCTGTGCTGTGTTTTCATATGGCGGAGAGAGAAAGTCTCCCATTTATTTATTTATGGTGATTATCTTTATTATCAGTTAATCTGCAGTTGATGATGTCTGTTGATTAATAATTTAATCGTTGGGCCTTTAAAATAACAGAAAATATAAATATCCTAGAGCCTAAGTATCTTGTTTTTCACCAACCAACAGTCCAAAACCCTAAAATATTTAATATGCAGTGATGAAGGACCAAGAAATGCAGCAAATTCTCACATTTAAGAACATAGAACCATCAGACGTTTGGCATTTTTGCTTGAAAGATGTCTACAATTAATAAATTATCAAAATAGTTGCAGATTGATTTCCTGCCAATTGACTAATCCATTCCCACCGAAATCCTTGCAGAACTCTGTCATGTCATTTAATTACATCATTAACCCCTCTGATGTTCTGGTCGTAATTCTTTCTACACATCAGAACATCATCCTCATGCTCATTTTCCCACCATGAAAGAATATTTTCTTTAATCAAAAAGTCTTTTTTCTTCATATCGCCTCAAAAACAAATTATTTCGGTCCTCCTCTTTCGGGGTCAGAAAGTTGTGGGAAACGCAGCTTTAAAAAAAAAAATTTAAAAAAAGTCTCATAAGGACCTTTAGTCACTGTGACTTTAGCTGATCTTCCCATGATAAAACTATGCAAAGGCCAACACTTCTTCATCCATATTTATTAGTACGCAGAGTTCCTGAAATATATACAGCACAGGCGACGAGGTCAAGTGCCTTCGAAATCTTCAGAGGAGCTTAAGAAAACAGAAACAACCTCAACTGAACTCTTACGACACAAACTGTTAACTCAGAAAAACTCTTTGTTGAGCGGAAAAAATCTGTAATTATGCAAAACCACATTTCTGCAGTCTTCATTTGGCCATTTTGACTTATTTTGTCTCGGACATTTATTGATCTTGCTCAGTACTGGACATTGTCTTGTCTGTTTGCTGCCCAATTGTGACATCGCCTGCAGAAACCTCTGTATGTAACGAGGTTGTATAAAGCAGCTAAATTCATCCTGAAGACACCTGAAAAGCGTCATTTTTACTAATGGAAACTGTTCATGCTGCAGTTACATCATTTATCATTTGTTTTCTTGGGTCAAAATAGGTCAAATGGACTCAAGTGAATTCTGGTTTTGGTCTTGAATTGATCTCAAAAAACATCAGGAACTCAACCTGGACCTGGTTTTGAAGTTGAAAGTTTACAGCATAGCCTGGCAGAAACATAATTCTTGTTGGCTGAGGACTTTCTGTCGTATTTTTCAGAAAAATTAGCAAATACAGTAGTTAAGAAAACGAAAAAGTAGTCAACACACCCCATTAAAAGATTAAAAACAAAAACTGATCAGAATAACAAGTGTTGCCAGTGTAGTCAAAGTCTGATATAGCTTAATCTTCTCGTCCATAGAACTCAATTGTGACACTGTTACGCTTGCTTATTGGGTTCTTTATGATAATGGATGACTGTAGTTTAATTTGACTCAATCCCACCAAATACTCATTAGGACCTCATCCCAACTCGTCACATATCGATGTTTTGTCACGCGCCCTTCTCGTCATATCCAGACGTGCAAGGTACCATTTGGCGTCTGTGGCCAACGCACTAAGCCTTCCCTTCAACGCCTTGAACCGAAGCGCAAAGGCATGCGCCCCACGCGTCCTATCCTGACGCACAAGGTCTACATTACTTACGTTAAATTTAGGCACAAAACAACGGTGACGTTTGGTTAAGTTTAGGCACAAAAACCACGTGGGTAGGTTTAGGAAATGACGCTTGGTTTCACATGGGACACTAACTCCGTTCTCCTGGGTGAAAGTCGTGTGTGACCCTCCACTCAACCCCAACCTCCACCCCTCTTGGCGCTTTCTCGCTTTTGAAAATACAGTACATTGCGCTACGACATCTGCTGAAGTCATCTGACACTGACTTGGATGGCTTTACTTTGCTGGTACATTAAACCCTTGTGCCTCTTTACCTGACACCAAAGGGGACCTTGTGCGTCTGGATGGGACGCGAAGGGTCGTGACAAAATGTCAATATCTGACGAGATGGGCATGAGAACGGGCTGTCATTAGCGTAGCAAATAATATAAAAATAATAATAATAATAACTTTAAAATGACAGCTCAGTTGTTTTAGAAAATTACCAGACCTTTTTTAAAATAAAATCATATCTTTAATTTCAAAGTTTTTAAAGATTTATGCCTCTATAGGAAACAATGGACTTGGAGGCACAGGCAGAGAACTGAAGTCAGAGAAAACTGAGAGACGGACTACACCTCGTTAGTTTGGGTCTTTTCATATTTTTTGACAAGGAAAATATGGAAAAACACCAGACTAGAAATCTTTGGCAGAAAAGAAATCCAGCAAATATTTTACTGACATTTCAATAATCATTTAGTCACACAATGATTATATATTGATTCATTAGTGCAAAGACATAAATAATGGCTTGAGGATGTCTTAAATGTGGATTGTGCACATATGGATGTACTACAAGTGTGATGACATATGCAAAAACAATCTTTGCCAAACTTTGCAGTCTTTCCCTCATAGGCAGGTTGATCAATGTTCAGCTCTCCAATCACATGTTTTGACTCTAGTTTCTTACGAGGGGAAACAGCCGATCTGACTGCAGCCACTAAAGGGAAACGCTGAACCAGTGCAGGCAGCCAAATCTGCCAAGTCATCACAAAACTCTGCATCAAACATTGACATAAACACAGATGTGCTCACACAGACCTGGCCTGTTCCATGTACTGTACCTCAACACACACACACACACACACAGGCACGCACACACTATTTTCTTTTCTTTCCATTACAACCTTTGTTTTGGCTGAAGACCGTACAGATTGCTTACTCTTGTGGTCTTGACCCTCGTGGTGGGGGAGCTGCTGTCCAAACCCTGCTGGAGAGGTGTGAAATAAAGACCTGTCTGCTTTGGCAAAACCTACCACGAGCATAGAAGTGTCTGCAAAACCAAATTTATTTTAAATAGTTTATGCAGAACTTAAAAAATAATTTTCATTTTTAAATTGAACCACACCTACTGTATAAAAACCGTGCAAACAGTACAATAGAGTATAAAATATGGGCTTCTTTGGGGGTCTGTGGTGGCTCACAAAATTGCACTGACTCCTCTAAATGTCTGCGGTGTTTGAATAATATCACAGGAAAACATCATCCTTTACTGAGACACAAGGTTTACGAACGACATATTTCATACTGCGGACATCGTCTCCATGCAACAGCTTTGATATGAGTCTTTAAGTCAGGGTTGTATGAAACAGAGAGAGCAACTTACAGTAAGAGACTTAAACCATGCAGCATCTGGTTTCAATTAAGACAACACTTCGAATGTGACTGGATGGCAGATTTTTTTTCTCTCTCTCTCTCTCTGCAGCTGCTACGATACAGTGAGCTGGGAACCATTTGAGCAAGTGTGGCCATATTTTTTTTTCTGTTGTTGTTGATTATGTTTTTTCTGCCATTTGTCTCCAGGATTAGCCTCTGGTACAATTTCGTCTTCGAGGAAAAACAATGTGACACTTGGGTGATTTACCAAAGACTCAAGTGTTGCTGCCTGCCGGGTGGTACAGCCATTATGCAAAGAGAGTGGGAGCTGCACGCTGACAGACAGATGTGCATCTCAATTAATGCCATGTGGTCAAGCGTCTGCTGTAACTGGGGGACCGAGATAGGAAAGGCTTTCCAAAACATGAACACAAGCAGCAGCAGCAGCGTACCACCAAGGCAGGTAAAGTTCACCTCACAGTTATCACTTAATATCTCTATTGGCTTTCCATCTCTATTTCTATTTCCAGGAAGTCCAGCTTGGGCCAGTAAATTCCTAAAAGTTAAACCCCATTGATTTACAGGCCTACCTCTGGCACATGGTGTGCTGCCTTTCTGGAGGAAGAGGTGGAAACCTGCAATTTATTAAAGTGATAATTTTTTTACACGTAGCCCCAAAAGCTCCTTCTCTCCAGATGGGCCTCATTCTGCAAGCATCTGGAAGTTAAAGCCTGATTTTCTTCACTCAAAAACTTCGGCCACGTGTGCTACCCTGAAGGTGAACCCTCAGATATGTTCCTTTACTTAGTCTCTTCCTCTGTGCTTATCCCAGCAGTGTCACTAGACTGAAACAGTTTCAAACCCCACAGGTGGTGCCATTAATTCACTTTGTTGGACTGCCTGGTGGCTGAAGAAAGATGAAAGTAGGCCCTGCAGAATGTGTTTAAGTTAATTGAAAACCCTGGCATGGTCGTCTGCATTGTGCAATGCATTAGCCTCTAGAGGCTTTTTGGTATGACACCTGCATATCTGCCCAGCACAACAGGAAGACAGGGGGGCAGAGAGGAGACAAGAGCCAGATACAAGTCACCACACAGGACATCCTGGGCAACACTGTGGGAGGGCAAACACTGTCAGTCGTAGGAGGGAGAGAAATGGGTCCAGAGGCCTGTCATCTTGTTTGGGTTTGATGTTCCAATTCAAGGAAGCCAAGCGGAGGGGAAACTGTTAACACTTTTCATTTTCTGGATGCCCAGAGGCAAACAGAAGCAGCAGGAAGCACAGCAGGTCTTCTGTGAGTCATGGAGGAATATTTATCATCAAAATGAGGCTTCTACATAATTTTCAGTTCCTGCTGCAAACTAGTTTCAACTTTACCAGATAATGTGCAAGTGAGCTATTTTGTTGTTGACGCATTGCAAGAGCAAAAGTTAACACAGAGGATCTTGACAATGTCTTTGAAGATTACATGCTTTCCTCGTTAGTTTTTAATTGACTACAACTCCCTAGTTCATTACCGTTTGTCTCCAACTAATAATTTCTTCTCTTCTTCCACTTTTCTTCAATAGGGCAAAAGAAAAACACGTTTTCAACAGAATCAAAACCCCGTCCCCGCAGTCCCTCAGGTCCACGCTCTGTCTTCTGTCTTCAATCATCTTTACAGAGCACCAGGGAATGAAAACTGGGACAAACAATAGGAAGCCAATAGGAAACATCTTGCATGTACATCCAGGTCTGCATCTCAACATTCTCTTCCTCTGACATGTAAACAGAAGTGAGTTGGGAATAAAATCAGGCGCGGAAAAGGAAAAGTCCTTCAACAATGCCATCAGACCTACTACTCCCATTTTTTTCAAAGGCAAACCTCTTTTTGGCTTCTGTGTCCAGTTTTATTAAGATTTTTTTTTTTTTTTCTCCAAACAGAGCTTGTGTTGTTTTGAGTAATGGGGACGCTGACAAATAGAGATGATCTGTCATCCTGCCTTTCCTGGGCCTAGGTTTGTCTTTCAGAAGTGGCCTGGAAAATGGAATACAGAAAAAAGAAAATAAGTCCTCATAAAATGCAAGATGGACGACTCCAAGAGTCACAGCTTAACACAGCTGGTGGAGTGGATCTAGGTTTGAGCTCAAGAAAAACATCAAGAGTTCGAGCAGTTCATGTGCGCGTGGTGCCAAGCATGACACAAAGGCCATTTGTTTTTCGCATGCAGCACTCACATTTTGTATGGTGAACTCCTGATATTTCATCTCCTGGCTGTCAAAATAAACATTTTGCACTCAATTTCTATGACCAATTTCACTTGAGCAAGTATTAAGAACAAAACAAAAACATACTTTCGTCACAGAGATGGAAAATAAAAAGCGAGAAGCCCTCCGGGCCTTAAATTCGGTGCTTTATTTCCTCTAATTCTACATCTCAGGTTTCACTTGGATCCAGTCATCCTGCATAGACACCACATAGACACAGACTCCAGTGAAAGACCCTGAAATCTTAATGAACAATGTCGCCACTGCTGCTCCACCCACCACCTCAAACACCACCCACCAACCACCAACATAAGCAACTTCAGGAAAGACCCTCACCACAGTACAAGTAGTCTGTGGTCAATTCATCAAGCTGCTGCAGGCTCCTCCTTCTGTTCCAGCCCCAAACCCCCCGACCTTTGTTTTTTATGATTGGTTATTTGAGCCCTATGAAACTCTACATGTTCCACAGTCAGAGCAGAGCACAGCGACCCAAAATCCCAGAGCTGGAGGGCTGCACTTGAATCTGCTCCAAATTACTTGCATGGCTGCAAAGCATATGAGGTTGAAAGGCTTATGTAAGCCTGTGGTAGGAATATTCAACCCATGTCACCTTCTTTTGAATTCCCCATGCTTTTTGTCTTTTTCAGCATGACTATTATAGCATCACAAATGGAAGCTTGGGGAGTAGACAAGTTTTTACATCTACTTAACTTTCCCCGATGAATAACGTTATGCAACATTTTACACAAAAATAAAAGCCTATTTTCCTCTGAGCCACCACTACTGCCCTCATAAGTGACAGCAATGAACCACCAACAGCCACCTCTGCAGCTTCCCGCTACCCCTAACTAAACAGACTGCTACTAACCATAACCTAGAGTGAGACGTAACTTAAAATAGGGGAGAAAAAAGTTTGTATGATAATCAAACTTTGAAGCCGATGTTGCTCCAAGACCATTCCCTGCATTGAGTACAGTATAGTAAAATCTGCTCCTGTAGTGTTTCCCATCACTGTTGTATCTGTGGTTGCCATGGTCACAAGTATTGACATAAATAAAGATGGACGACGCGTCTCCACTTCCTTCCTATTGTACAAAAAGGGAGCCAAAGTATCCCGGATACGGGCGCTGCCATCTTGCGCATTTGGAGCCAGAGTCTGCGCAGTGGCGACCGGGCAGCGGAGCCGCAGTCTCGAGTTCCCGCCCATACACCCATCCGCCCAATCGCAAGCAGGGTTCAGCTGTCAATCATGACATTTTACCCTGTTTGTATAGCATTAAATAACTAATTAAAACCAAACTGATCATAAAAATTAACACTTTAACACACATCAGCGTGATAAGAACTACCTAAAATGCCAGAAACCATCTTTGGGAAAAATTTGTTTAAGGTGCACTTTGAGTTTTTATTTTGGCCCATGTCCTACCTGATATCATTGAAGAGGAGGAGTTTATGACCTATACTGCAGCCCACCACCAGGGGGCAATTGAGATGATTTGGCTTCATTTTTGAGGAGCTCTCATGTCGTCCATCTTTATATACAGTCAACCACTGTGAGGGCAGACAGAATTCATCCTGAGGGGGGCAATCCATTCAATTGGGAGACATTTCACTCTGCCCCATGATGGAACAAGAGGAAAAGTCATGACGATCATCCTCTGGGAACTATGAATTACAATACCAAATGTTGTGCCAAACCATCTTGTGACCTACGGCACTAAAGGAAAAGTCAGGGGATCACCAATATCAGTAGGTTTCATCCTCTGGGGACCATGAATATCCGTACAAAATGGCAGCTCATTAGATGAATAGATGTATTGAGAGTTCAGTCTGGACCCACCGATCCATAGAGCCATGCCTCAGTCCATGCTTCAAAGGATAACACAAACAAAGACCTCAGGCTGTGATCTCCTTTAAATAACACACAAATGGTGTGTGGCCATCAGGTATAAACATGTCAAGAAAAATTGTGGCCTTCAAAAGACAACATGCAGACACTGGGTACCCTGTCTAGCGTTGCAATAAATTGTAAAAATGTCCAGGCACTGGAGGATCAAATTATCACTAATGCCCCTTACCTCAGTTCTACTTTTTTCTACTTCTACCTCATCTCTTTGTGTCGCTGGCCAGTGTCATCTCCAACCAAAACATATCCAGTAGCTCGCCTGAGCCCTGAGTCCTCCCCTGGACAAACAGATGGTAAGTCAGCCAGATCTCCAGCTGTCAGATGAGAGACGGGTTTGTTGCTCGACCAGACAAAAAAAAAAAGGGGGTCATCATACCACTGATAGCTGAAACAGTCTGGAGGAGGCCGGACCAATTTTCAAGGGGGAAATGGTATTTTTCACTAATGACGATCTCATATGAGGACACTGAAGAAAAACAAAGATGGTTTCAGGGAGGAACAGTTACTTTCCACATGCAGAATCCAACTCATGAGACCAATATATGTAAATAATGGCCTGCGTAAAAATGGCACAGTGCACTCAGGAATACTTGGAGAAGGACAACGAAAAGTCAGAGAAACTTCACGGCAGTTTTCCGTTGCCAGAGCAGATGTGAGGTCAAGAGTCCAAACCAGGTGGCTGAGGTTTGTTCTGATAGTTAATCATAACTTGTCTTCCGCACAGATGTTTTTTTATGCATTAAATGGTGCCAAGGTCTACTTAATCAAAAAGCCTTCATTCATATACGTCACAGACAATAAGAGCATTAACGCTGAATTTACGGGGCGATTTTACAGCTCCGCCGAGAGAAAGAAATGAGATTGTTTCCAAAACAGTACGTCTGAATGTACAGCAGTTAATCATTTTATAGCTCCAAACTTACAGAGCATCAAGATTGTATAAGTGAGTCAGTTTTACTATATAGTTAGACTATCAATACCCTATCGATGTGCAGTAGTTTTATCTTAAATTTAGTGCTTCTATTCAATTTGTAAAATGTCTTTTTACACTAATTCTGCAGATCTTTTACTGCTTCCTAAAAACTGCATCAGCTCAAGGAAATCATTCAGAATGAGGACACAGTCAGTTTAGCATATTCCCTCTTATCAGTGGACTGTTGCTCTCGTTAGTCTTGTACACAGTGTCACACACGGTCCTCATATAGTACATATATATAGACACAAAACAGCATGAAAGCATCAACAACCCACTGGAGCCTCTCACATCTGCAGACAGAAAAAAAAACACTCTGTTTCACCTGATTAACTTTACTGACAGGACATGGAAGTTGAGTCAGACCATCACACACAGGATGTCACACACGGTTGTATGGACTGCAGCCACCTCAACGCCACGTATCATTGGCTTGAGTCACAGCTCTTCTGTGACCCCAAGAGATTAATGCGGAACTTTGATCGAGTCCGAACGACTTAATAAAAATCAAATACAACAGAGGTGGAGGAGGAGGAGGAGATGAAGGAGGAGGTGATCACTGAGGAAACAGCAGACCTACTCCCAGCGACTTCCTCCGCAATGAATCGGTAGAAGAGACATGCCAGAGGAGCGCAGCTTTTCTGAGTCATACTCTCTTGATAGTAGCTGGAGAGGTTTTCAACGCAGAGAAGCCAAAAAAAACAACAAAACAAAAAACCCTCAGTCAGGCAGGAAAAATACAGCAAGTGCATATCGTGGTGACACAACGCTTAATGTTTAATTCACTCACTGATAAGTGTCAGGTGTAATGTCTGCATATGCAGACTTATAATAGTCACTTAATAGTCTGCCCACTTGATGTACAGATGGGTTGTTTTAGTTCTCTTCACATAGAGCATGTAGAAAAACAAAGCAACAAAACCTCAAACTGTGTTCAGGCATCTGACAAAAACGGTAATAAAGTGTGACCCGCCACACTTTCACTCAAGAAGGCTGCTGCACCTGAATTTGTACTGGAGTTACTGTTTGTCTTGCAAATTAAGATTTGACACAAAATACGTGATTGTCTTCTGAAATATAACACAGTGTTATAGATCAACTTATAGATCTACAATACGTATAGACTATAGGTCAATAGTATATAAAGTAGTAAACATTTGGGCCTCGTTCTGAATAATGAGTACTGTTACTTGAAGTACATTTTGCTGATAATACCTCTGATAATACTATTTATTCTTAGCCAGATTGCAATATAAAAACACTATCTATCACAAGTAACGGTGCATTGAAAATGTCACTCAAGCAATAAATCAAAACGTTCTTCAAGTATCAAAAGCAATAGTACTCATAGTTCAGGGAAAAGGCCAATGTATGTTATTATATATATTAAATTATTCTATTATTATTATGATGATGATGGACTAATGTGTAACTAGAGCTAATGTTATTGTTTTCTATATTGTTGGACAGTTTAATGTTCCAACAACAAGATATTTCCCTCTGGATAGTGCAGTAGAAGGGAAATTAATGAAGTTGTATTTACAGCACGTGAATAAATGTATAGCCTCCCACTTGCAGTTACTGTGCTCTTAAATTTAAATACAGGACTTGTACAACGAACGGAGTAGAGTTTACATTGTTGTATTTCTACTTTTACTTAAGTAAAGTATCTGAGTACTTCTTACTTTTACCTACTTGTTGCAACTAGCCAACATATGCAAGGTATCATCTTTTAAAATGACATATAAACGAACTGTATAGTCTCCACATGAAGCCCTGCACCTTTCATGCGTCTTAATGACAGAGGAAATTACTCAGCTGTGCTACATTTTATGCATTTTTATCAAATTAAGTCCAGCTGACAGAAACATTCTCAACATTCAGAGAAGTAAAACTCACGGTAGACAAATGCAGTTCTGCATCTTTCACCATGCTGCACTATTTTCCATAACAACACCCCCCCCCACACACACACACACACACAGTCCGCGACAGCATATAGTACAATTCAAAATGTCTGTGTCGAGTCTATTTTGTTATCTTCAGTCAGTGACAGCATTTTACTCACCTTGCCGGCCAAGAACTCCCGGAGTATTTGTCGCTCTAATATTGCAGTAACACTTCCCAAAGACGGAAAACTGAGAGGGAGAAGAAGAGGAGAAAAAAAAATGCGCTTGTTTCAAGGGCTCACACACTCAGAAAAATCTTCAAGCGGTGTAAACACTGAGAAGAGTGTGAAGAGGGAGAAAGAGACCAGTCGCATCCAGCGGGGGAGGGTCCTGAAGTGGAGCCAAAGAAAGTGGAAAAACTGTGACAGCGATGGGGACTGGTGGAGGAGGGAGGAGGAGGGAGGAGGGAGGAGAGAGAAGAAGGAGGGATGGGGCAGAGAGGAGGTTTTAGGGAGGTCAAAGGGGGAGAGAGTTGTTGTTTATGTCTTCAGCAGGCCCCCAGACCTTGATGTACAAGTGTAATAGATAGATAGATAATAAAAATAAAAATCTACTTGATTACAAGTGATTACATATTATAGGATTTATTGACCAAACATCCTCACTGCATGGAAACCAAGAGCAGAGGGGAAATAAAATTGTTTCCTGCAGGCCACATAAGGGCTGAACAGCAGTCCAAGGACACGGAGAGGGGGGGGTGATGTCATCTTAAGTGCTGCTTTTAGATATTCGATGAACAATCCAGGATGTAACTTTCTATCGCACCCGAACAAAACATCATTCCTAACATTCAGATCTCGCCTTCTTCATCCCGGAAACAAGGGAGAAATAATAATAAAAGAAATAGGCATTATTGGATGTTCTGGAGACATTTAAAAGAAAAATTGTGTTTTCTGTCATTGTTTGGGAAACGCAGAGCCTGAGCCTGTTTTCCGTCCAGTCAGTAATGATAATATCTGAAGTAGTGAACTAGCCTTTGACCTGGAATCTCATAAAGAAAATAATCTGAATCCTGCAAGCGATTTGTTGAATAATGCATCCATCCAATATGTTGTGATCCGAGAGGAGTGCAGCAGTCATTGGGTCAGTTTTATTAACATGCAGGTCTAAACCAGCAAAACAAAACTATTAAAAAGCCCACATCAACACTAATTTTTGCATAAGGCTCATTTAATATATTTTAGGAACTTATGCTGTTGATGTAAGTAGCACCTGTGATGCTTTGAGAGAATCACTTGACTATATTTTATTTTTCTGGTGTGAAATACTGCCATCTACTGGCATTCTGGTGTGTTCTCTGACGGGACAGCCATTAAAAACTCATCATGTGCAGCCCACTTTCTCAAAACCTACTTAAACCTATTTAAAAATGTGTAAAATATATATGAAATATGTATAAAATTATGCACCAGATATAGAACATTTTATGAAATGGTGAAAGATTAAAAAGCAGTCTTGGGTTTGAATATTTCACTTATTATAATGATCATATAGCTTCAATGAAAAGTTGGAATAAACTGATCAGTTGCCTAATTAACTCAATTAATTGCCTACAGCAGTAACAGCTCTTTTTTCTCTCTTCTTCCGTGTTTTTGTTTTCAGTTGATTCAGTCCATTGGTCGGTTTAGTGAAAATTATTTCTCATTATATAAAAATAAGGCCACAAGCTCCAGTTAAAACTCAACCAAAAAGACTTAATTTCAGATTTAACAGTACATTCATCCCAAGAGCTCTAATTCAAGTACTGCTTTTTACTCCACTAGGCTTAAATTTAGTTAGTAGGCCTATTCAGATTAAAAATTTGCACAAAAATGTTTCTAAGTGTATATGTTTTTAATGAAATACCAAATAACGTTTATAGGCCTAAAGTATTGTAATTAGCTCCACTTCAACCAGCTACAACATTAATAGAAATGTTACAGTAATAATAATAATATATAATACAGTACTTTGATGTGTGTTTTGATGTGTTTTGATACTTTGACAACTTTTGTTGCTAATACTTTTACACTTTTACTTGTAATAGAGTATTTATTATGCATAGTTTAGCTGTAGGCCTTTATTATTTCAATACATGTGCATTGGATGCACATCTCAAGAAGAAGAAGAAGAAGAAGAAGTCGGCAGCCATAGTGACGTGTTTCCGGTGTCATGTCAGCCTTCTGCCGAAGCCGCATGGCTAGCGACGGATTCTCTATTTAAATGTTCTTTTTTTACAGTCTGGAGGTTTTAGTAGTTGTTTAATAACGAAACAAGCCGTCTAGAGGTAAATTTGGTTTCACTTCTATTATGTTAGCTTTGTATTTAAACTTAAGCTACCGAAGGCTGTTAGCTAGCATTAATACAGGTGAATCGATGTGATTGAGCTGTTCAACTTTTGGCTTCTATGTTAGCTGTTAGCATCAATACAGTCCTGTCAACGTCAGAGAAGACAGACCTGAGAAAATTAAAATGTGGGTTATTCTCGAGAAATGCTAATTTGTCGGTTGCTCGTACAGTTAACATGGCAGTGAAATGTGTTATTAGTAAAACTTTGACTTGTCTGTTTACATGATAAAAGTGTTCACACAGGTTAGTGTGTATTTTTAATGGTGGTGCAAAGAATGTTAGGCATAATCAGAACCTGTTTAAAAGCTGTTGAAGTACTCGCTACCAACACGCCTCTGGGACTATATTGCACTTTAATGTCAAAACACAGAAGTAGCTGCAATGGTCTAAGGCTGGGATATAACCTTAGTGCTCATGGGATGTAATGGCAAACTTGACAATGTAGTATTTTAGTTAAAAGAATGCATGTCACAGTAGTTCTTTCCAGGACTGCCAATTATTGATAAATATATTCATCTTTTTTTTTCTACAAAATGCCAGAAAGTTGTGATAAGTGCCCATCACAAGTTCCCAGATACCAAGTCGATGATGTCCAAAACTGAAAGATATTAAAATAAAGAACAGCAGCAAATCCTCACATTTAAGAAGCAAAATCCAGGCAATGTTTAGCCTTTAAAAAATGACTTCATTCAAACATTCAATTGATTATCAGAGAAATAGTTGTCTATTAATGTTTTTTGTTTGTCTAGTTTTGTAGTTCTTTACTACACAAAGTGAAAATGTAAACAACTTGTTTACCTGACATTTACCCAGAGAAGTTGGCCATTCAGGTAGTTCCAAACAGACTCAAAACTACAGAACTGTGCAAAGAAATGCTTAAACTCGTAACATTGAAACAAAAACATTCTTAAAATAAGTATTTTGGACTGAACGTGTATAGTTTCTATGGTAGACCACCATCTCGTGGTCCTGCTTAAAACCCTTCCAGCTTCTTGAGGAGTTACAGAACTTTATTCTGAGAAAATTGATGTGCTCAAGCATTTGAAGGAGTCCTGCTTTGACTTTGCTACTTTTGTTCTGACCTCTCCTAATTTTATGAAGTGATGTTTGTACACTACTGATGTTCTAACAGTTCCCAGTCTTTTTTGGCTTGTTATTCCTTAAATCAAAGCACTGTCCTCCTCACAGGTTGCCTGATGTCTTAAATAAACTTGTGACAAGTCAGCCAAAAATGTTCAGTCTCCTAAAGTGGTAAAAAATTATTCAGTATAGTCACATGTCACTGTGTTCCTTACTTTACCAGTTACGGTCTCTTTTAAATGCCAGAATGTCTGTTTGGATACCACAGATTCAAAGATATCATTGTGTGTTTTGCAGTAGAAACAAAGAATAAGTTACTTAAATTTGTTATTTTCAACAGTTAGCCGTCCTGCCTAATATTCTACACAATGTCCTTTAAACAGATGGCAGAAGTTGCACAAGAGAAAAGTCGAGGCTTGAAGTTTGCAGAGCAGCAACTCCTGCGTCACGGCTGGGAACACGGTAAAATACTCTGCTCTCTTTTGTGCAAATTCAACCAGTGCAAGTGCAATGTGTCACACTCGGGTGCAAATTTCTTATTCAGCCCGCTCTGTCCTCAGGTAAAGGGCTGGGGCGAGCTCAGAATGGCATATCAGAAGCTATCAAGGTCAAAGTGAAATGTGACAAAGGCGGGGTGAGTGACATTAGGTTGGTTAATGGTTTAATGGTGCACTGCTGTAACAGTTTTGGTCCCACATCTATCTATCGCTGGTTCAGTCTAGACTTCATCGTCTGTAAAAGTTGACTCGCTTGTTGCTCCTCTCCATCAGGTTGGCCACAAGGAAGGGGAGCAGTTCACCTTCCACTGGTGGGATCATGTCTTCAATAAGGCCTCCTCCAGTCTGCAGGTTGAATCTGATCAGGTAAGTTCAAAAAACTGAACACACTCACAATCATCTGGTTATTCAAGTGAGTTGTGTACATCGGATGTTTGTTTTTGAGGGAACTGAATGGCTTATTTCGGAATGAAAAAGTAATCACGTGTGATATTCAGCTCATTCATTAGTCAAACATTTGCAAAGGTTACCGGCTGATTCATGACTGCGAAAACACTCAGTGATTCACCTCCTTCACTTGTGAATGTAGCCGTATCTTAAGCTACTTTTTTGTGTGGGAATATTTTTAGGAGCAGCTTGATGGCTCAAAGCAACAACTGCAGCATGTCTGAATCCTGCGTTTGGATCCTTAAACTCCAAACTAAAGTTACCATTAAAGTAACTTTTCAGTCTCTTTCAATTAAAAGGGCTGGCACGCTAAATTTCGGCCCTTTTTTCCAGCGTGATGCGAGGATGCAGGTTAAAGCTCTTGACGTTGGCAAATAAATTCTTTTCCACCCGTCTCCGTTCATGCAGTGCTCGAAGATCGTTCAGTCTGTGTTGAGTTTGAAACAAAGGCCGAACTTAAAGATATAAGAAAGTAACCACTGTAACAATGACACTGGCCTGCAACTCTTAACAGAGATGTGATGGAAACAAGATGGATCACTCTTTAGCTGCTTCCATCATCCGCTACAAAAAAAACTATGTTTCTAATTCAGAATGTTATCAAGACTTTTTATAAAACTAATTTTAATATCTGGATGCTGTTTGATGAGGTATATGATCTGCTGCTTTCTGTCGTTCACTGTTTTCTGGTGCGTTTCTCTTCTGTGTGATACAGAGCGGTGTTCAGTTGAAGAAGACGGTGGAAAAAGATGAAGAGGACGGGATGATCTCCAATAAAAGGCCACGGAAAGCTACGCTGGCCAAAGAAAAACTTTATGGATGCTTTGTCAAAGTAATTTGTTTCTTATTTATTGAGTAAATATTGATGACTAGGACAAAGGAATAATCTACTGTATATCAAGTTTTGGCTACATAGAGAATACTCGTAAGGATCTATTGATTGATGGTCTTATTATCAATATTAGATTGTATGACAATAAGAAAAAAAAGTGGAACATCACCAGACGTGTTCTTTAATAGCTCAATAACTTGTACAAACATGTTAAAAACGGTCATTTGAGAACCAGCACCAGCGAGACAAATTTCTGTACATTTATTGTATTTTATTGAATTCTTAACTGTAACTTTGTTTTTCTTTTCGTGCTTCTCTCAGTCGGCCACTCTGCTGTCTGGTCAGGAGCAGCCAGAACCAAAGTCTTCCAACTCAGACGACAGCAGTAGCTCAGAGGAGGAGGAGGAGGACCAGAAACTGGATCTCTCCAGTACCATCAAGTAAGACCTTCATCTGATGAAGCCTTTGTTCAGAGTTATTTTCTCAAAAATCTCAAAATTCTCAAAAAAACATTTTCTCCACATGACTACAACTACAGAGCTCTTTTTTTTTTTACTGTTCTCCCATCTGTTTCTGGATGTATTGTTGTCAGTTTAATTTCTTTATAATGTGATCTTTTAACTCATCCGCTTTGATTTATCTGCAAAAGCACTTTGTAACTCTGTTTTAAACAGAGCTATACAATTTAAGTTATTCACTGATACTTGACAGGCTTTCTGATGCTGATCTAGTGAAGGCTTGTGGAGGACGCACAGCTCACAAGTAAGTTCATTCGTAAACTGAACTTAAAACCTGAGTTTTAATTCCCATTTGAATGAATAAGGTTGTTAAAAAACAGTTTTTTAGTAAGAAATCAAAGATGTGTTAGAATAACACTCAATTTCTGTTGTGTTTATCTAGAGGAGCCAGGCACGGCTTGACCATGAACGCCAAGTTAGCCAGGCTAGAGCAGCAGGAGGCTGAGTTCATGGCTAAGTATGGCAAGATGAACCAACCGGCAAGTGCTTCACCAGTTTGTGCTACACCGACTTCCCAGTCAGCTGACCAGAGAGCTGAGAGGCAGAAGGAGACGGACGAGGACTCTCAGAGAAAAAGGATGAAAAAGAAGAAATCCACTGGGAGTGTTAACGAGCTGAATGGTGGTGAAGTGTCTGAAAGTCCTGAAACGGATGTTAAACCCAAAAAGAAGAAAAAGAAAAGGCAGGCCAGCGAGGACACTGAGGAAATAACTGATACAGTCTCCACTGTGATCTGTGTAGAAAATGATGAAGCAGACCATTCTCACAAAACAAGGAGGAAACATAAAAAGAAGAAAAACGATGCAGAGCAGAATGAAGAAGAAAGAACGCCCTCACCTGCAGCAGAGAGTCCAGAGGAGACTGCCGAGCTGCTCACTGACACAAAAGTGAAGAAGAAGAAGAGGAAATCCTCCAAACACCACAGTGAACTCGCTGAGGAAGAGGAGAGTAAGGACACAGAGTCGAACCAGTCAGAGCCGGTCCAGGACTGTGTTACAAAAACCAAGAAGAAAAAAGCTGCAATTCTATCGGAGGAAGCAGACGTTGCAGAGGAAGAAGCAACAGTAAAACGTAAAAAGAAAAAGTGTAAAAAGGACAAACCTATAGGTGATATTAACGAGGAGGCACTTCCTCCACAGAAGAAGAAGAAAAAGTCCAAAGAGTAGTATTTGATTAAAAAGAAACTGCTTTGGACATTGATATACAGGTTTATCTTGACTGACAGGACAAGTTAGCATCACCTTGAATCAGCTCTGGTGGTTATGTGCCAAACATGGACTTTATGGAGGCTGTGCTCTCTCATTTGACAGGTTTTCCATTGATTGGAGAATAACTCAAATGAGTAAATCAGACCAAGAACAATATGACACCCGACAGTTGTGCCTGTTAAACAACCTCACTTCTCTATCAAATTTAATCAATATGGTCTGAGCTGTTGAATTTACAGTATGTTAACCTGCTGCAGAACCTGAAGTGACCAGGTCAGACTAGTGATTTGCTGGTGATGCAGACTTTTTAAGATTGATTGTGTACAACATGAAATGTGTTCAGCTGAATCAATCAGTGGACCTGTAATTATTTTACTAAAGACATTAAAGTACAAAAGTAAAATTGATGAAGCTACCAGTATCGCATGAAATTCTGAACTTTATATTCAAATTAAATGTAACGCATCAAACTGCAGTTGTGATTCTTTCAGATGTACAGATTTTAGATTTCATATTGTCCCTATTAGAGACGATCGAAATTGCAAAATACATATAATTTATGGTATTTTATGATTATTTGAAACTTTTTTTTTTTACCCAAAAACATTTCTGAATGTGTAAAACTTTTTTTTTGAATAAGTTGTTTAAAAAAAAAAAAAAAAGTTCACACTAGTACATTTAGTCCCCTGACAGTTTGTTGGGGATGAACACCACACTACTCAAAATGCTATAAAATATTCGTTGTCCAACAGTGTCGGCATGTAAAATGTGAAGCTATTTGTATCTCTTTGGCTGTTTAATAAGTTAAGAATCCGAATCTGCTAGTTTCTGCAAATCATGAAGTTTGTGAAGGGAAGTACAAGGTGTGTCAACAGTTTGTCTCAATAGCTTACAACACATTTGACTAAACTGACATATTAATGCACGTATGTTCCTCATTGCGGTACACGTTCCATCGCAGTTGTTATTTTACTGCCAGCACAGACTGGTATACTTGAGCATTACTGGTGGCTGATGTAAAGGGACCATAAAACACAAGAGGTGTACACCCTTGATTAGTTTTCATATAATATCCCCATCTTCATTAGACTTAATACCTTCCATAATGATTTTGTTATATAGCACGATTTATGCCACGGATGTGTTTTACACAAAAAAAGATGACAGGACAAAGGTAGAAAGAAGGTGTATAATAATAATAATAATAGAAATTATAATTAAGGTAAAAATTGTAATAATGACAAGTGAATAAAAATAGCAGTAAAAACAATAAGAAGGGGATGAACGAGCGATACGTGGGATTAAAAAAATGAAGAAATCGGTACGATGATTGTTAATTTGAAAAAATGATAGCCTACACTATAAAACAATATAGGTCTGCAACATGAGACTAAAACATGGATTAAAAAAAAAAAGAATCCTTCAGTCGAACAGGAACTTGTTTTTGCGCAACACATTTGACACATCATGGTCATTATGTAACACCAGAAATACAGTACACAAACATGCAACATGCACTCGGCCACAGGAAGCAGAACTTGGTGTAGATGTTAAACACGGGGCAGTGATCACTGGTGTAGCACTGATTGACTAATATTCAATCATACTACATTGAATAACGTTGATATTTGTGTATAATGTGCAGGAAACATATCTAGTCAAGCAAGATATGTCTGCACAACATCAACACCAAAGCATAGCTAATAAAATGCATAATCATAGAACTTTTTAAACAATAGTACAGGTAGAGTAACACTAACTCATTTGCAGGCTATTTTTTTATTTGTTTCTTTTACGTAGTTTTACGCGAAACATGAAGAGCGAGAATACTTTGAGAAAACACACATGGCACTAACTATTGAGACCATATCAGTGCGTCACTCTCACAGATTAATTTGTTTTGCATTTCACATTCTGCTGGGTCCCAGCTGGCTGCAGCATTTCTCCCAGGGATCATCAGTGCATATGAACCAGGGGTAGCGATTTCCTCCATCACCCAGTAGCTTAAATCACAGAACATGAATATCAGACAGTCATAACACTTTTACTGCTGCTAATTCAACTAATAATACACAACAAATAAAGTGTGACAAGTGAAAATGATAGCACATAGATGTAATTGACATGATGTTTCTGATGTGATGTGATCTGTAGCTAGTACATTAGTTTATTTATTCATTTGAGACTCAACCCAGTATTCCTCCACAGATTAAGTTTTCCCAGTTGTCATGGAATTACTATAAAATAATTAATTTGTGATCTCAAGGTAACGGCATTAAAAAAAAAAAAATTTAAAAAAAATTTGAAAGCACGGCTGTCTTCAGCTTCCCTATGAGCCAGGCTAGACTGTTTCCCCTGTGCTAAGCTATGCTAAGTTAGCATAGCTTCACATTTACCGTACAGACATGAGAATGGTTTCGATCTTCTCATCTAACTCTGGGAAAGGAAGCGAATCAGCGTGTTTCCCAAAATGTCAAACTATTCCTAAAGGGACAATCCTTTTTGGACTCTTTTATTGGGATTCTGTGGTGCTGGGGTGAAGAGACGATGATTTTAATTAACACAACCTTTTAAACTTGTCGTTTAGCACAGTAAATCAGTTTTAAACTAAATACAGTAGTTATATTTTAGCTATGCATGATGTTTTGGTCAAAATGCTGTTGTCAAGTGAGATCTGCCACATGTTCATGAGCCTGAGATTAGTAAATTTAAAGGTTTATTGAAAAAAAAGAGGCTTTCTTACCTGAGAGTGTCATTACTTCCATCAACCCAGCGCCAGTATTTGTCTTCAGTTTCATATAACCCCAACCAGTATCCATGTTCGTTGTCAAAGTAATACTTAGTGTGATTACTGATGAATTCCTGTAAGTCATACCCATAGATCATCAAAAACATGCACACTTTCACACTTACAGGTTCATATTCTGATCAGACATTAAAACACTCTTATCTATCTCTGAATATTTAACAAGGCTACCAGAAACCTTTTTTCTTTGCATTTTGGAAAGTTAAAGTTCGCCTCCAGACACGTACTAAAGTACACAAAAATACTCTCCTATGACTAATATTTTATTTAACATGGTTTTCCCACGTTAAACACTTTTAAAAACCCTGAAAAGGGGCTGGGAGCACATCTACTGTTTCTCCTTCATTGAGAAATTCTGGATCTATGAGTCACAGGCCTCTGGCCCCGCCCACCACCGCTGTTTACGCTAGGTTGACCGGTGAAACATCAGCTAGCATCAAGATGGCTAGTGTTAGAGGAAACATGGGAGAGATTCAGCCATAACGTTACATGTTTGAGCCTC
>JBBPCS010070024.1:0-16676 GCA_037974645.1 Hollardia meadi
CACACACACACACATATACACACACACACACACACACACACACACACACTGGGGGTCAAGCTAACCCTCAACGACAGGCTGAGAGCAGATGTCCGTCAACCATCCCAGTCCAGTTAATTAAGCAGCATAACAAACAGCGAGGAGACAACTCACACATGCACACACAAGCATACTGTGCATGCCAACAGACTGCCCAATGGTGGTTTGTCCAAATGTAAAAGAAAATAAGCACAGATAGCCACAAGGGCATATCTGCATGTGTTTGTGTGTGTAGCGTGCACGGGCGTCGCAACCGCGGGTGCTATGGGTGGTGCGACACCCGCACTATCACAGAAACAGATTTCCCCTTGCATGAAAACCTATTGGTCAAGTTTGATTGATTGATTGAACGACCATCCAACCAATCACAGCCATTTGACCAACCCACCAGGGCAGGAAAAAGGGTAAATAGTTAATACGGTAAATTTACGTTCGCTGTGAGAACAGCAGCACTTTTTTTTTCACATATTTGTGCGTGGGTCACAGGGATGGCATTTATTTGATTAGTAAAATGTGTCAAAATTAGCGAGAATAAATTATCTCGTGTTGCAAATTGCTTGATTCATGTCTTATCTTGTAGAAATTTCAGAAATCCATGTAAAAGATACACAAAGTTTTCATGGAAGCAAACAATTCTTTCATCGACTCTCCAGCACACAATTGCCAGTTTATGAGGTACATCGAGCTAAACATAATGCAGCCCAATAGTCAGTCAACAGGCCAACAGGCCTGTCATAAATGCTCCCTTCATGGAGTTTATGATGTTCAGTTTTTATTGACACTATTTTAGCGAGGTGTTGATTTGATTTTATGATCATTTTGGAGGATGCTGTTTGTGCTGTTGTTGACCAGTTTTGTGATATACAGAGAGGTGTGAGTTAGCCTAAAAGATTTTCTATATCCAAACATGTTCTTCTCATTAGACACGTTACCCAGATATAATGTATGTGTGTCGTTGGCCTGGCAGCCTCTGTAGTTGATTATGGCATTATACCAGGGCTGGTGAAGGGCCTCAGTGTTTCTCCCTCCATTGTCATCCCAGCAGCCAGCTGGGTGAAGTAAGGGATTGTGTGACCCATTGAAGCGTGCTGTTATCAGAGACTTCAGCCCCAGTCATGAAGCTGACATCACCCCATTGCCTCAGTTTAGAGCTGCATGATGCACAGCAGGTCAGTGGGGACAAGAGGGAGAACCCGAAAACACTGCAAAGCCTGTGTGGTTATAGTAATTTCTGTGTAGCAAATTAAGGCACCTATACCAGTTTCATATCGAATTAAAGAAACTTTCAAATCTGTTACCCTGTGAGCAAAGTTGTACGTTGGACATTTGAGACAAAAATGAGGATTTGAGACTTGGACTTGACTTCAGACTTGACTCTCTAAAGACTTGAAAGCAAAAATGTCGAGTTTTGACCCGGAAAAATCCTGGATCAATAGAATATTAAGATAGAAAAGACATGCACATCCCAATACCCAATGATATAGGGGCTGGATCACACAATAAAATTGCAAAAGAGAGGGATCCGCACAGCAAAAAGTTCCTGTTTGAAGAACTATTTGCTGGAATATACAGAATAACAGAATATAAAGATGGCAGCAGGCCTTGTGTCGTCATGTGGCTTAAATATATATTATTAGGCCTGTGCACTGAGAGGATATGTTCAGTTATATAAATAAAACAGTATTAATATAGCTATAAAAGGAAAATTTTTGAATGATTTGTTTCAGACGTGAAAGACTTGAATGTTTACGTGTAATTTGAACCTTACATATCTTTTGATTCAGAAAAATCTCGACATATTTGTTATCTTTAGACTGTAAATTGAGTTCTGTGGTTTGGAACAATGTCTGATCTGACTGCATGATTTGAAAGATGGAACCACTGGCACATTAATCCTTATCATTTTGCAGAGACTATTTAGCCAGATACAAAACTATAGGTTTCTGCCAGCTACAGTGTGTCAGAGGGGGATTCACATGAAGAAAAATCCACATTGATCACATTTCATTCTAAAACCGAAGCTCCCTGTAGTTAACTCACATCTCACTGCCAGTGCGCGCTTCAGAGGAATAACATGATATCACACCTGCACTAACGTATCTGTGCTGCTCTGCTGGAGAGAAATAAGACAGGCAGACAGACTCAAACCAAAGGTTTTTTACTGTGGAGCTGGTTCCTGAAGTGTAACTCTTGTGCCCTCTACTGGTGAAAAGCCAGAACTTTGTAAAAAGATGCCAAAGGAAAGATAGAAGGTGGTGGACAATAATGACTGTGTACCAGTACACTGAATGAATGAATGAATGAATCAATTAATTAATTAATTAATTAGAAGTAATTGTTAACCTAGTCTACAGTCAATACTCATCAGGTCAGCAGAAGAAGAAGAAAAATCTAATTTGTCAACAGGCAAATTCCAATAATTAATGAATAACAAATGAATGTTTACATAGGGTTTAAAATGGAGCTGTTGCTGTGTTTCAGTAACAACATAGCTTTTAAGCTATTGTTTAAAATATATTTTTGATCCTATTGTTAATTTTTAAACCTGACCAAGTCCAGTTTTCACTCCTTTTTCACTCACTTCAATCACACAAGCAGTAAAGTTGTGGGCCAGACAGCTAAAGGATGAGCTGAAACTTGCTTTAAAGTGTCGTGAAGCTGAAGGGAGCTGCTAATCTGATTCAAGTAGCTGTATAGTATTTACATATAATTAAAAACAAATTACACCCTTCTTTTTAGGGCACATATACAAAAGTATAAAATCAAACACCACTAAATAATTGTCTCAGTGTCCCTCCTAGCCAGACAAAGGAGTAGTAGTCGCTGCATTGTGTATTGCCTCTCTACTTTATTCCCAGCAACACTGTAAAAAATGAATCACAGAGAAACATGTACCACTAAACCTAATTACGAAAAGTAAGAACCCTTCTGAAAAGAGGTAAAACAGATGAATGTTTATTTTGAGGTAAGACTTAAAAGCGAAATAACTAGTATGAAACATTGCATCATTGTCTGGAAGTAAAGCTTAGTGACTTGTTGCTAGCGGCGTCCTGCATGGTGTTGTTGCCGCTGCTGTTTTGCCATGTTTCACCGTGTTGTATGTGACTTTCTGCATAATCCATTCAGTCCTGTCAGGCCAGCATCTTAGTGATCGCAGCCGAACAGCTCCAGGGATACCCTATACTGCTCAGGCAGGGCCCTGCCAGCAACCATCACCATGGTGCTTTCAAACTTGTAGAAGTGGTTGCGTACGATCACCGTCACTCCTTCAGCATTGCACATGGCAGCATCGATCTTCTTGAAGAGGGAAATCGGACGCTCATTGTCTGCAACACGAGGGCTGGCCTTCAAGTCCACATCATAGATGTGCTCGCCTGGAGAACAGCAGGCACGAAACACAGAGTAGAGTTGAGGGTGATGGGTCATTAGTGTTGTATTGGTCATAAACTAAAGTAGCCTATTAGACAAATTATGACCTGATTATGGCAACAGATGAAAAATCATTAGGCCTAGTTCGCCTATTACAATTCATTCAGGGGGGACATGAAGGCCTTTCCCAAGTCAGGAGGATTCATCGTCTGGTAACTCCGAATGTCTGTGCTAGACCTTCACATTTCAGATTTTTAAACCAGGTTTAAAAAACGTCTCTTGCATTAACTTAGGTACCAGAGGTAACAGTCAGTGGTAGTAGTATAGTAAAGTGTAGTATGTGCAAAAATGTGCTACATTATTAATAGATTATAAAACTGTAGAAAATGCTTATCCTTTATTGGCTCATTAACCAGCTGTTCACCTACAAGCTGAGTAGTAACATCCAGTCATATTCATACAGGTGTACAGCATGGGCCATTATAACATTTAATTTCATCTAACTAAGATTTAACATCATCAGCATAACATGTACTGTATGTGTTTATTAAGAGGGGATTAGTTCTCTCAGCAGAATTGATGCTGTTCATGCCCAAATGACTTTGCACCCAATTTCTTGTTTCATTGCTTGTAAATGCGCAGACTAGTAGCTTCAAAATGATCCTCTAGTTCTTTCATGGACTGTCATCAGCATTGCTATGTTATTTTAGATGCTGTCAGTGTTTTACCTTTGATAATGTGAGCAATGTGATCATGCTCGCAGACGTATGCAGCATCAATGGGACCTTCGATGCCCAGCTCCTCCTTCACAGGCTTGGGGTAACCGTCCAGGTGGGTATGTGGCTCTCCGACTTTGTAAAGAAATACTTGGTCATCCTGAGAGGAATAAATAAGAAAAGGTGAGGAAAAGATGATGACAGGATCGATATGATGTGTGCGCGCTCGCCTCTGCAGTACCTTGATCATGTAAAGGTGATTCTCATGAGAGAAAACAGCATCCACTTCACTGTGCAGCTCCTTAAAAGCGTGCTCAATGGTGTCAACCTTCAGTGTGTCATTGCCCTCATCTTTACGGATAAAATGGTGGCCTGTAAGACAATGGAATCACTTAAAGCTGCTGCATACAGTAACACTGTAAGGTTGGAAAATTAACACAGTCCAGATTATAAAGAATTTAGCTGATTTTTGTGTCTCTTTGTTTAGTCGGGGTGGCTGGTAGAAGTCTTCAGTCTAAAACAGATTCTTGTAATACCCAAACTTAATGTGTTTAAATTATTTTTGACACAGTCCACAGAGTCCCAACACTTGGATTAATAACAGGATCAGGAAGAGGATCTCACCCAACGCTATTAGACTAAATAGATTCTAAACTCAGGATTCTGGTCAGGTCTCAGTTCTGAGTCAACCCACGAAGACCTCTACTGGCTGGTGGCCAACTCGCTTTAAAAGGATCTATTGTTTGGCTGGTGAAACAATGAGGTGAGTAGATTTGTTGCTGACAGAAGAATACATTTCTCTATAATTTTATGTTTTAGCTAAAATATGGCTACATACATAGCTTTACATAATATTTCCAAAAATTTTAGTATATTTTTTTATTATAAAAATTAGTGTTTGGAAAATACATGGACAGATGAGAAGAGTATGTGTTTCTGAGAACTTTTTTTTTTTTTTTGCTGTGAAACTGGGTCATTGTTGGAATCTGTTGTCAATTTCAGGTGACTACAAGTGCCACAATTAAATTGTTAAAATAATTTTGTAAATGCATGTTTCTCAGTGCACCGTGATCTACAACCACCAGACAATCTAATACTCAAAACATTTTGGAAAACACACTTATTGGCTTTCTGATCAATACCACTCTCATGTACTGTATGTGCGCTAACAACGAATACAATGAATAAAAAACAATTTAGCTTAGCTTAGCATAAAGTTGGAAGCATTGGGATACAGCTAGCCTGGTTCAACAATCTGCCTACCAGCATGTCTGAAGTTCAGTAAATAGGAATACATACCTCATTTCCCAAAGCTATGGGGAACCAATGAGGAACCATTTCCGAAAAAGTGGGAACCAATGAGGAACCATTTCCGAAAAAGTGGGAACCAATGAGGAACCATTTCCGAAAAAGTGGGAACCAATGGGGAACTATTTCTGAAAAAGTAGTTGATTGTCAAATCTCACCCCTGAAGGCATACATGTTCCCAGCGTTGTCAGATGTGATGGCATCCAGGTGAACACGGCTGCAACGCTCCCTCTCCACATGTTCGCTCTCTTCACCTGAACAGCAAACAAGCATTATGCTAATGTTAAATAAACAATAAATAAACTGTCGGTGCTCAGAATGGCGACCAAAGGGATTCAAATGTGAGTATTTGGTCACTGCTTCATTAATTCTGACCCACTTGTGATGTCATTCTTAAACACACAGTGTGAGACTTTCTCGGAACTTTTACAACCCAGAGTGACCTTTTGCCACTGGGTCCGATTGTGAGGCAAATCTAATGGGTTTCTGTCCAAAAACAGCTGCTATTCAGTGATAAACATAAATACTGCGGAGGAGTGTGGAGGGTGGGCAGAAACTCATGGTCTAGGTGATTATCCAAAGATATCACATCAATTTGACCCTGATGTATCAATGACTCAATATGTGTATGCTTTTCAGTAATGTCTGGTTGATAAATCACTTACTGAACTTGGCGCATCGCATGAAGTAGTCGCGTGCCTCTTTGGGGTATTTGCCATGCACCTCGCCGGTCTTCGGGTCAAACTTGGAGAACATGTGTCCATGGAAGCAGTAAAAGTGCTCCATAAAGCGGAACGCAGACGTACAGTTTGGCATGGACTTGAACTCTTTCTCCTCTACAGCCTTGGTTCTGACGTCGTAGTGGTAGATTTCATGTCCTGCAGAAGAAAACGACACATGATGTTAGAGGTCAAGGAGTTGTTCTTCAGATGGGTTAAGATAATGAGAAATGACCTTTGACATTATTGTTAAACAAATTAGACCATATCTTCTCTTCCAACATTTCCACTGGAGGGCTATTCTAGAGGTCACTTTATCATGTTCTCTTGCACATTGGGCCACCAGTGGTAGGACTATTGCCCGTTTTACGTTCTGCTACATGTGCAGTTGTTGATAGTGGAAAATATCAAAAATGTCTAAACCTGCAATGTTAAGGCATGTTAAGGATTCAAACCAAACATTGCACACTTGTTCTGTGACTTAACCTTTCACCAAATCTCATTAAAATATCTTTCTGACTAAAGACAAACGGGACCAAAAACAACCCTTTTCACAAGTGTAATTATTTTTCAAGGATTAAGGTTTTCTTGCAATGCGGTGGGTAAGAATGTACTCTGACCCTTGAAAAAGATGACAGAGTCTTCATCACACTCCGGCTTGGGACACTCCACAGCAGCATCCAGGTGGTCAGGGATTCCAGGGAAAACTTCGGAGATGTCCTTGGGGAAGCCGTCTTCAAGCTTGTGGCGGTAATAGCTGAACACCTTGTTGTCCTGTATCGAAGGATCACCGCAAGTTCCAAAGTAAACAAGTGGTAAGTACTTATGCACAATCAAAATGCAGAAATGGATTAATCTATGGTGACGCTAACATACAGTTTATATCCCAGGAGACTTGCAAAGGTGCATGATAACAGAAAGTTCATTATTTTCTGCAGCTGGGTCTGCCAGCCTCTAAAGTTATTTTCAGAACCAGCAATTCCTCTCCTGTCTTGCAGTAGTCCCCACTGTCTTCCAGCCTTACCTCATCACATGACCTTCACCCCTTTTTACTACTACTAGTCGTATCTTGCCTGCCTGCCTGTTGCCAAACTAAATAACCTTTTAAACCTTGTTCTTAGCCTTTGTGTACTTTGTATTGTACTCTGTAAACTGTATTTTGTTTCTCCCACTGAGGCATTACACAAAGGGACAGTCGATCATAAAATCAGTATCTGATTATACATGAGTAAACTTAATTCTCTTAATTTTGAGCTTCGTAACTTACCAAACATGAACCTCTGTTACATAACAGTGAGTAACGAGTGCACTACGATGAGCTCAGCAAATATTGAGACCCCTGACAACAGCTGAAATACAGCTCAGACACAGTGAACATCTCTAAACCCATCTTCTGGAGCCACGACAGGTCCTTAAACAAAGAGTTACAGTTTTGGGAAGGAATACTTCTAATCTCTTAGAGGAGTCAAAGACTGGACCGTACCAAGAAGAAGAACATGTGGTCGTGGTCGGTGCTGTCCTCATAGTGCATGCGGAAAGCGGCGTCTACATGGCCCAGGTGGTGATGGTCATCCAACTCAGCGAAGGACTCATTGGACAGCTCTGCTTTGCCATGGAAGCTCTTGAACAGGTGGTCACCTGAGAGGAAATACAGGAAACAAGAACCTTTAGATAGAACAATAAAAATGGTTTTGAGAGTTAAATGACAGAACATGGTATGAGATTACAGAAAGCAACACTTAGTGAATCAGGCCTCTGCAATGACTTGACACATGTTAAATTTTGAGGACATTGGGCAAGCAACTTCCGATGGTTGTGAGATCATATGATGAAACCTTCCCATGATTCCTCAGCATAGGGACTTACCCTTGAAAAAGTATGGGATTCCCTCCTCATTGACTGCAACAGCATCCATCTCAAGGCCTTCACAACGGTCAAGGACAGCTGCAGAATATCGTGGTCATGTGAATTAATAAGAACGTTTTTAAATAAAGTTTTGACATTCATCGTGAGAAATGTCTCCTGAATGACCAAGATGTCAAACTAGTGATCTCAAAATGAGTATGAATGCTTTCCATCAACTTACCTGAGGCATGTTCATGACTGGTTGGACAGAGGAGAAAAAGAAAAATATTCTGTTATGTCAGATCTTTTATTCATTTTGCAGAGTATAAGCTGCTTCAAATTTAGGGTTTTAGATGCAATTGTGCGTGTTAACCCTCCAGCTTAAAGTGCAAGAATACTTACCACTGAACCCATGTCAGAGCCAGGGCCAGGCAGAGGATGTGGACGAGCAGCTTCATGGCGATCAGTCCTCTGGTCAAGGATTGACTGGAGAGGCCTGGAAAGACAGCAGAGCTGGGCAAAAGGTACCCTGGCTGCTGCACCAGCAGCCGTTTTTATTGTTCCCCAGTTTATGTGAGCCGCGTCACATTGGGCACCAGGGGAGGAGCTGACAATGTGCAGCACTGGGCTCATCAAAGACGCCCACAATAGTTAACGTGCCACAGAGCTGCGCCCCAGAGAGTTCTACTAGTCGTCCCACTGCTCAGACCACTTACCAGGAAAGTGAGTCTGAAATTCATAGAATTTAGAGTGGTCCCTTTTCACCATGAAAGTCTAATCAATAGATGCGTATCAGATGCCCCTTGAATGACACTAAGTTCAAATACATGCATACATCATCAAAGATGTATCACATTTAAACCATTACACTTTGTTGAAGATAGGGCAGCTATTTATCAAGCATTGATTTAGACTGTGTGATGTCACATTTTAACATTTGATATGATAGCAAGGCATTATACGTTTTCGATGAGTGTAATGCATTATAGATTCATCGTCACATATACTTTTGTGATGTCGGTACCAGAGAACTTGCATGCTTCCCCTTGTTTCATATATGTGGCTAAATGTTATTCTAACAAAGGCCAGATATGTGCATAGAAACTTCAAAAGCATTTAACTTTCTATTATTTTGCATTACAGTGCACAGTATACTCATACAAATATTTAGTTTAATCTGTAACACATAGAGTCCAGAACATTCCAGAAGTCTCCCAAGACTGATCAAAGCTGGATCCGCACCCCAGACCTAGTCCAACTCTGAAAGGTAACCCAGTGCACCAACAAAAATAAATAAAAACTGCTGACCACTGCATTCCACAGTCCCAGAAAAGCAGTGTTGTGTAACATTTGGTGTACAATGTTTAACAGAAAAGAGGGTTGGCCTGAGTGTGTGTAACACTTACCAGTAAAATTTTAAAAAAAAAAATGTTTAGATCATGCATGTGCTGGTTTGCATTTGCAATATAAAAACTTATTATCTATGAAATATAATTTTTTTTTTAAATGAGACCTGTACAGTGAAATGAACAATATGAGAAGTGTATGCAAACAAAATAATCATTGTTTTATCCATGTTAAAATTTTAAAAAAAAAAGCACAAGAACACATATACATTTTATTTAAACTATGGACTAAAGACTTTATGTGTCAGCTTTTCAGAATGACCAACGAAAAGATGGTAACGGAAATTAAGCTAGCCTATAAAATACTACAGCACACGCCTACTACATGATACACCCTCGAAACAGTCACAGTTTGGTTAGTTAGGCGATAAAATTACTTGGTTAGTGTATCGTTGTGTAGTGAAGTGGGTGTTTCCTGTAGTAAAGTTGTGTAATCTGTAATGTAATGTAATGAGATACTCTTCTCCGATAAACATACGGGGCTTTTTAACCTGTTTTACAGCACACTTGCAGGACTCTCATCAACATCATTTCAAGCTACTTTCAGTTTTACAGTTACTCTCGTAAAACTGTTCACTACCTGCCCAGTACCAAAGAGACACAGTTAGAGACGAGGTTGTGAACATACTGTGGGACATATCACCAAATGTAACCTGTACATAGGAATTCTCTATGGAATTCTGTTGGTGGGTGTTCTTGGCATGAGGACCCTGTGTACTCATTCATCTTTTCCTCCCTAGTCCTATACGCACCTAAACATAGTGAAACATTTATCATCTTAACAATATCAGATATTTGCATGAATGCAGAATCTGCAAGCAAAAAGCAATATTTTGGAATCGGAAGCACCGTCGCCTCACAGCAAGATGGTCCTGGGTTCGATTCCCAGCCAGGGCCTTTCTGTGTGGAGTTTGCATGTTCTCCCCGTGTCCGCGTGGGTTCTTTCTCCTCTTTCTGTGCGTCTCTCCATCCACCAATCCTTTCCCCTGTCATCTACTCCCTTGTTCCCCCCCTTATCCCATCTTAGTCTTCATCTCTTGTCATCTCTCTTCGTCGTACATCCTTAACCTTCTTCTGTATTTCTATTAGAAAGTACATTTTCAGTCTGAAATCCATCATCTTTTCTTTCCATGTTAGGATGTTATTAAAAAATATAAATAGTGGAGCAGTAAAAACATTTTGCCAATGTGCCTGCCCAGAAGATGGATGTGTTTTGAATCCAACGGTTATAGGTAGTCTTGTTGGGTGAGACAGAACTACACAAACATTCAGTGGGCCACAGTTGAGCAATGATAGAACTGTACACAGGAGTATTATTGACTGTGTCTGGGACCTTGACTCATACAGTCAACTCTGTCACGTTGTGCACGTACTGCATAGCAAAGATTTGTAAGTGCTTGTTCAATAAATAGCAACAGTCTCTGCACTTTTTGTTAATATTTGATGAGTCACCGCAGGACACATGTGGACCTTTAACATGGTTAGTCCTTTATTTATCTGGGAATTTATTGTTCATTTTGAATATTAAAAAACAGGTAAGTCCGATGAAACAAAATCACTAAAGCAAAAGCTGCATTACAGTTTTATTTATCTCTTCATTAGTGGTGTCATTAACTGACCTAATCATATGAAATGTAGCGAGCACAGTCCTCTTGAAGCAGGAAACACTGGAACATGGAGTCTGGATGAGAAGCATGAACTATTCTATCGTTTTGAAAAAAATGTTCCCATTCCTAATCAACAAGGTTAACGCGGATGTTTTTCCATCCAGGGAAACAGCCATCGAGCAGCTATTCAGAAGTCTAGAACCAAGGTAGGCTAAAACTACAAAATTAAGAGAAACAGATTTGTACGTTAACATCAGAGCAGTGTCACATTTTTGTCCTTTGCAGATGAAGGTTGAAGTAATTTTTTTCATTCTAGTGATTTCTTTCCTCTTTTTCATGTCATTCTGTTTTCATTTTTTTAATTAATTAAAACTCATCAAGAGCAGAAAGGGCCCTTTCATGTCATCGTATTAAACGTCCAATACCCCGGCCCACCCCACATAGATAATATTTATAGTGTTATTTTAAAATAATTCTCTAAAAGGCAAAAAAAAAAAAAAAAAAGTGCAAATAAAGAACTCACACAGGCACACAGGGTTATGAGATCATATCAATTTATGGAAGATCGTTATCACTAGCACTGCAGGGAAAATCAATTTGCACACAGAGCTCCTGAGGACAGATTTGTAACAGCAGAAGTTTTGTGGGCGAGCACAGACAACATCCTGAGCGCCATCAGACAGTTCGCCCCACAAGACAGCACTGATTAAATACAACACCCACAAAAGCAGGATTTGAACCTTATTCAGTGCTCACAAATCTGTCCTACAAGCTCTCAAATCCGGACTTTCAGATTGTGATTTTTTTACTCACTCAATTGTTTCTCACTAATGATCTTTCTCACTATGCAACACTTATTTAAAGACAGAGCAGTTTTTGTCCTTTGAATACATTAGGAATGTGCAGTTGTCTTTTTATAAATTGAAATACTTTCTAGTTCATCTTGAATGAATGAATCTGAATCAAGTCTTTTTTTGTATCGTGCTTATTGTATTGTTTTGTTCTAACACTGTTTTTCACCTACCATTTTACCTACACTTAATCAGAGACGTTTATAAGAGAAGACTTTGGAATCACCAGTCTTTTTTGAGACTTTTCTTCTGCAGTAAATCCCAGTTTGATTGGTAATGTGACTCTTCTTTGGTTCTGAATATTATTACATTTATACATATACAAATAAACTTTATTGCTGAAATAACAATGGCTGTATAAATGCACACAATACTTAAATTGTAGATCATTTCTTCTTCAGACTACTAGCCATAGCTAGCTGTGCTATACAGTACTTTTCAAAGCAGTAACATCAGGCTTTATAAAAGGGACAAAGAAAACCTATATAATAATAATATTATAAAAACACATGGACACATAGTGCACAAAATACAAACTAAGCAGTGCTTCTAAATTGTGCACTGATTGGGCATCTCTGAAAATCCTTGAAAAACTTGCAAAATCAAAATTCATGAAGCAGAACATTTGTAATTCTTGCAGCGATATAATGAGAACAATAACAATCTCTTCTTCTATAGTTTGCAAGTGATGTCTTGCAATAATGATATCCATGTTCAGTGAATCCGCGTGTTGTTCAGTGCAGCTATCAGGTACATTTGTGATATTTCTGTCCGTGACCACTCTGAACTCATCTGAGTCTGGATTATTAGCCTTCATTGCTGTTGACATTCATGTTTGTGTGAGCAACGCAAACGGGCCCACAAGTTCATGTTTATGTTTGTGTTGGTTACATTTGAATGACTTCAAACAAGCCATGGAAACACAAATTGGTAATTACAGTTATTTTACTCATTACAATAACTTGCTGCTTCTGTCTTCAATCCTCTCACTTTGTATCTGTGTGGTGGTTCAATGTCGGGTTTTGTAACAAAATGACCCTGAAATTTTGACTAAAAAAGACATTTCAAACTCAAGAGACCATGCTGGTTAAATAAGTACCGTATAAGTACAACAGCAAAGATGAGAGCAGCAATCAAGCGCAGAACAGGCAGTTTCAGGTGGGCCTAAAACAGCAGGTAGCAGGAAGTCTGATCAGATTTACGTCTCGCAGGTTCAGGAAAAATCTGGAAAGATATCACACAAATGCTAATTCACATTAATTCTCTCCACTATCTTGTCGTTGTAGTTAGACTGAAAGAGAGTTTGCATGCTCACAAATGCCCCACTGATCTTTTTCAACGTTCAAATTTCCTTAGTCATTGGCTCAGTTATGAAAGAAACTACCCGGTCTGCCTCTTCTGAACAAATTGTGACATGAGTGGAGTGTTTGCTTCAGAGAACTACTTCACTGAGAGTAAAATGTCTTTTGTTTGTTTGTTTGTTTTTTTTATTGTGAAAATGATTTCAACACAAACACCTGCAGAATAAAAGAAAAATTTTAATGATAAAATTCTCATTATTTTGTGAGCTGTCAAGCAGACCCAGTGTACCTGCAGTGTCCCATTAAACTGCCAGTGGAAGGTGAGCTTCCTGCCTTGGATGAGGACATAATCAGGTGGAGGGTAAACACACCCCTGAGAATCAGATTAAGCACCAGTGGGCTGTTTCTGCAGACTTTACAGGGTTAAGGAGGTTCACTGAAACGTTCTCATCTTGTGAATACCACTACAAGACGAGAAAGTGCCCTGCACACTGTCTGCAGAGCTGTATGACGTCATGCATCCTCTGCATTTTTTCAGGGAATCTGGGAGTTTTAGCAACCTGCATTCACATTCTACAGTTAAGGAATACACATGGTGGGTATTTACGTGGGTCATTCCAATTTTTTATATTCGGTTTATTTTAATTTGACTACTTTCAAGTCAGCAAAAATAAAAGTAGTCGGTGTGTGTAATGTGTATGTGAGACATCTGTAGCAATCATTAACTTTGCTTGAATACTGTTTGTGACTAAAACAAAGTTAAAAAAAATAAAATATGTGATTGGGATCCATCTTTTTGACAGAAGTCATTACCACAGACATCCAGTAGAGGTCTCCCCTGTAAATATATTAGAAGACTGTAATTGACCATATAAGAGGGATATCATTGATTTAAAAAAATAAATAAATAAATAATAATGTAAAAATTTATAGTTGATTTTATTACTTTTTGTTGAGTTATTCACAGCAGTCTTGAGGTGAAGTGAATGAAAAATAAAATGCCAGTGTCATGGAAGTTGATCTCCATCATGAATCAGCATCTCATCATTTAAAATAGATTATAACTACAAAGCCTTTAGAGGGAAATATCAAAGTCATTATTTAGCAGAAGAGATTTGTGGTATTTCTTGGTCTATAAGAGCATGTTAGAATGTGGAGAATTGGCTAACAGGGTGAAAAGGTCATTTCTCATTTGACTGTGAGTTCAGTTGTGATCCTGGGACAGTTTAGGGCCCCTGGTCGCTGAAAGCAAAGTTAATGAGGTTTGGATGAAACACATCGTGTCTCCAGGTCAGCTGTGAAACCTGTTGCAATTGTTGGAAGGTTACTTGGAAGAACTCAAGGCATGAACAGGTCCAAAATGAAACTAGTAAACAAACACACAAATCATAAACTGAGCCACGTTTTCCCTTTTGCACATCAACTGCATTTTTGTGGCTCTCATCTGATCAAAAATTCAAAATATAGGCCTCAGCCTGTTTCACCTTTACAATTACAAATGTAAACAAACCTACAGAATCATAAAACTTAAGTAAATTTGATTTATTTTGTTGAACGCTTACTGAAATTAAAAATGTTTGGTAGTGGGGATTTGGGGTTTATGGCTTGGCTCATGGATTGTGCTTTTAAAAATCTGCCATGCTTTTCTGACATAAAGTCTCAACTCTCATTTGTGGAGGCCAAAATTTGAGATAATATCAATATTTTGACTTTCTAAGTCAAAAAGACGAGATCACATGTCAATATTTTGACTTGCTATCTCATATTTATGCAACTTTTCGAGATTTTCGAGGTTAAACAATTTCACGATGTGGACGTTGTCTAAAAATTCTGATTTAGTAAATCATTAGACATAAAAAAGTCAAATAATAAGATACTCAATCACAATTTTATGATAACAAAGGTAAAGTAAAAAGCATAGGATACTAAAATGGACTTTCTGAGTAAAAAAAATTAAGATATTACATAAGGATTATGACTTGTTTGGGAAATATTAGGAAATTGTAAGTGGAAAAATTGACTCATATCATGCTTTACTTGGTACTTGGTTTCTGGCATAAATGGACTTCCATATCCGTACCCTTACAGTAGTAGTCAAATCTGTGTAGTGTTTAACATATCAGTGTGAAACCAGCCCTGCAGAGGATGCCTCCTCACACATTCCTCTGAGGCGGTTTTTTTTTTTTTTTGTCGTTTTTGGAGTGCGCAAGGAAGCAGAAGGAGCAGGAGAGACCGAATGAGAGAAAATGACCGTCTGCAGAGCATCTATCCCAGAAATAATAAGTTCACCTTTAAAGTGATTGCATGGAGGATTGTGGGAGTGGATACACGTGATTAAATCCGGTAAAGTCCGGGCGGTTTGTCGCGGAGTGATTCAAGGAGGAAGACCGAGATGGAGAGCGTTCCGTCAGGTAAGATCACGTTCGCTGCATTGAAAAGTCAGTATTTTGTGGGGGGTAAACAAACGGAAGCGTTTCTGACTGTCGGAGCTTTCTTCGGGAACAAACTGACAAAGTACTTGGGCAGCGGTTTGTGTTTTTGTTTACAATGGCGTCGACTAAATTAGGCAGCAGCGCCCGATGAACGAGGTCAGTCAAAAACACAGATTAGCACGTAGATTATATGGTTTCATTATACAGGATCGATGGGAATATCATCGCCGAGTGACAGTAGAAACCAACAGGTGGGTAGAAAGTGACAGCCTACAGTGGATCACTTCGACTCCGCGCGTGAGACCAGTGAGATCATAGGGAAGTCAGATTGGCTTTAATGTGGTAACGTTACAGTAAATTCCACCTTTAGTCCACAGAAAACTCACTAATGTTGAAAAGCACCGAGTTGGTGATTCAAGTTATAAAACAAAACCGCAGAGTCCCGCTGGGGTTCATGCGTAAAACTGCGCTCTGGATGCCAGGGCTGTAATTATAATATATTAGGGGAGTACACCCCCCATACCTGACAGCAGAGGACAGAGGCTATTGTGGAAGACCAAGCCCCTCCATGGGATGTACAGTTAAGGTCAGAGTGTTTAGCCTCCTTTATGAAATCGAACAAAACCCTTAGCTTTTCCAAGAAAATGATCAGTACCGGAAGTATTTACACTATGATTACTTCCAAAAGAACAAAGACAAAATCTCCACAAAGTTTGATGAAGGTATTTTACTGATGCACTGAGTTGAAACAACAACAACGACAAAAAGACAAGGCCAAAATTATTAGCCCTCTGGCAACCAATAGTCAATAGTGTAGCCTTTCTGACTCACAACTGACATCAACCTCTTCCTAGTAGTTCCTAACTAGGTTGGCACATGTTTCTTCAGGGATCATAGCCCATTCCTCCATGGCAAATTGTTCCGGCTCATCCAAATGAAGTGGTTTTCGTGCATGAACCTTAACCTTGAGCTACCTGTTTTGTTGTATAACAAGTAAGTTCTAGCTATATAGTTTATATATATATATATATATATATATATATATATATATATATATATATATATATATATATATATATATAT
>JBBPCS010070104.1:0-16666 GCA_037974645.1 Hollardia meadi
TGTGTGTGTGTGTGTGTGTGTGTGTGTGTGTGTGTGTGTGTGTGTGTGTGTGTGTGTGTGTGTGTGTGAAACAAGGTAAACAAATATAACCGCTGAAACTGTGGCTACCATACTGTGCCAGGACAACACAGGTCAGTCCGAAAAACTAATTCTTGTTTGCTGTAATAAACGGCCCAATTTGTGGCCCTTTGCATACTTTATCTAAGTCAGTATGGTCCTCTGGAAAAAAAAAGTTGCCCACCTCTGCTCTACGGGGAGATTTTGTGCCCTGAGTGGCAGCAGCAGTAAGACAGATTCCCCCATGGAGTCCAAACACTGGTGGTGGTGGTGGCTGATGACGGCTGTTGAGGCAGATGAATCTGTGAAGACTGGGCGGTGATGGGGAGGTGGAGGGGTGCGCATAACAGTGGCATGAACAAACTAAAGGCAGAGAGACATATTTAAGAAAGGGCAGCAGCAAGATGATAGGCTAACAATGAAGGTGTGTCGCTGTGCTTTTGGATAGATGAGACCAGCTGATGAGAACAGCTGATATCTCAATTGACGGCCCCAAAACAATGACAGCAGGACATAATAAGTGAGCATGTGTGAGGTGTGAATGACAGGATGATATGAGAAATTACCTTCAGGCCCAAGCATGCAAAAGAATGATCTTCCTGACTGACGTTTCGCTATATAGAGCTTCATTAAGCAAAAAATTCATGCACCTGACAAGCTGGTATATGATTCATGTTTCATGATTCATGATGTGATCCACCATGTTTGAACTAAAGTGTTTGTCTTTTACTGTAATTTCAAAGGTATGCACACAGTAAAAACTGAATGACCAGTGCAATGAACAGCAGAAGGCAGACCTCGTGTATAGAGCAGTGCATGTGGTGCCATTTATCTGGTTGAGGAGAAGAGAGACTACATGAACAACATCCTGAGTTCTCATTTGGGTTGTGATGATGATGACAGAAAACCACTTCCAGTTCAGCTTCTTCTGATGAAAGGACAGAACAACTATTAGAAGTTTATTTTTCTCTGTCTTTAATATTCAGATGCTCAAATTTTTTGCTTTTAATTTCATTTCTGCTGTTAGAAAATGTCTGTGTAGGTTCTCAGTCATCCAGGTCATGGTAATATTAAGTGCTTGAGTCAAAGGTGTCAATGTGTCACCTCTCATCCGAACGGTTTCTCCAGTTCTGAACTGAATAAATAAGAAAAGCACAATATCTAATATCTATCTTTTGTCTAAATGTGAACTTAACTGTCAAAAGACAAGTTTACACAATTTTAATTAAATGTTGTAAATTACAGTAGAAATGGTAAACATGAGATACCACCATATCAAAATAATATTTTATATATAGCTTACAGTGCTTAGTGCAGCAGTCCGTACACTTAATAGGTGACGTCATAAATCGATAAAAAAAAGACCAAAGTGACAGCACTCTTATTAGATTAGCTCCACACAGTTATCTGAATAAATATTTTTCCTTAGCTTAGTTGTAAGATGAAAAACAGTCTGTTGTACTATTTTACATTAGTTACCGATGGAAAAGTGTATCTGTGGCATTGTGTGGGTGCAACATTGTGTGTACTAAATAATCAGCCATCCTATTAATTAGGCTACTAAGATCATTTAAACACTTCACTAAGCTAAAAAGTTTACCTCAAATTGTGGAAGATAAATTTGTCAGCAGGGACTTTGTACAGCGTAGCCAGGAGCTGAGTGCAGTCAGGTAGCCAGCCGGGGGTGGGCGTGCATAATGTCCGCGGGTTCTCAGTCAGATCCACCCCTCGCTCCTCCCCAGCTCCACCCTGCCGTCCAAATACGTAACTTGTGGTTTCAAAGAACCAAGATGGCGACGACCGTAAAGCCAATCTCGAGGCTTCAAAACAGGCAGTCCACAAACCACTGGGTGACGTCACGGTGGGTTTACATTTGGCGTGTGTGGGTTTACACTTGGTTGCTTTACTCTTCCTGCCTTTGTTCTCTTCCCACCAGGTTCGATTGTCTGCCCCACCCTAATTAGTACCTGTGTCTAGTTACTTTGTCTGCTGTCTGTATAGTCCTGTGCTTTGTTCAGTCTTTGCCAGTTCGTTGTGTTACCCTGTGTGCCTTCGTTCCAGCCTTTGTCCAATTGATCTACTCATTTTCATTGTTTCCTGAACCTTGTTTGTTTTCTTTGTTTTCTTTAGTCCTGGGGTGGTGAAGTCAGGCTATATTCTTAAATTTTAGACATAAATTCTTGCTCATGATGCTTACTTTTTCAAAGCATAATTGCGAGTCCAAATATGTGATTAAGTGTGTATGTGCATGCGTGAGTATGACTATGCCATTAGAATCTCACTCCAGCCAAGTACTCAAAGTTGGCAACCCTGCTCTCATACAATAACCTGCCAGTCAAAAGCACTAATATATATGCACAGCCATCGGATACTCCACTATATCTTTACATTGCAAATAGTTGTTTGCTTCTATATTAATGTTCAAAATATTATATAGGCTATTTAACCTTTAATTTCATTTTTTATTTTATATTTAATGTGCACTGTGGTCATGGCTTTAATGAGGGTTGTTAGGGGTGTCAATTTTGCATTTAAATGATTTGCAATCATCATTATTGCATTATTGCATGTAAAATGGTATCAATTGCAGAAAACTAGCAGCTTGAGATCATCAGCGCGCCTGATGGCTTCCTCCACCCTGACAAACCAATCCAGGCCAGCCCAGCTGCTCTGGAAGCACCCATAAGCCACGGTTCACGAACTGACCCTCCAAAGGACCAGTCATGCAAGGCTAAGTGTGTGAACGGTATCAAATAAGTTGGCTGGAAAAATACTGTACATGCAAGCAGAGATCACTCACACGTTCTCAACACTCTGCTTCATTTCCTGCTCTTGTTTTTACACAAACATGTGAAGCAAAGCTTGAATAAAAACAATGAAAAAATGTTGTTTTATGACTTCGAAAATGAGAAATTGTTCTCACGGAACCATATTGATCCTGGGCACCACTCTTAATTTTTCTTACCAGAAAGTCTTTTAGTGTGTTTCTATAAATGCCTCTCTCATAATGCAAGCACCACTTTGATTACTTAAATGGGAATAAATTGTGGATTCTTTTGATCCATTCATATCTCTGGGCTCAATACAGCTGGCAGACTTTTGTGATTGAATAAAATCCCACAAAACAATCAAAAACAAAGCTAAAGAAGCATTGAGGCAGAATTCCCCTTCATGGACTGGGTCTTACTTTGGCGCTGTGATCAATGCTGTCATGTTTGACTCAACAGCCAATAAAAGAGTATGCCAATTTATCACCTTTCACAATGCTGAAAATCAAAACACATGTTGTGAGGGGAAAAAAAGGGGGGCTCAGTTCCCTCATAAAGCCCCAGGAATGACAGGAAATCCATTTCTGTCGCATGCAATTACCAGCTTGCTGATTCGGGGGAAACACTCCTGCTTCAAGGCCAAAGAGAAGATGAAGTGGCGCTCAACACTGGCCCCCAGAGCAGCACACACGCATGCACACAGCAAAGATAACTACAAGATGTGTACTTATAGGAATGCTTTACAAGACTAGAAGTTAAAATGCTTGCTCAAGAGAGAAGAAGTCGAGTCCTTTTTATTCAAGGAAAATATTAATGAAGGAAAGGGACGATGATTGAATTGCAGCGCTCCTCCAGCCCCCGACCGTCACCAACCTCTCCAGGTATCTATTTGTAGTAGGCACATTTTACTCCAAGCTAAGGAGCTAACAGCTCCTCCATGCTCAGGCCATTTTCCATCCACCATTACCCCATTGTATGATTCTTCCTGTTTTTTTTTCAAGCTGGTTTAGCAACTCCTACAAGAAAATTGCTTCACTTTTTATAGTGTGTTATGGGGACAGTCAAAGTGTATTATATTGCATCCATAATGCTTTATGACTACACTCATAAACACACGTAATGCTTTCCGATGCACTATATCAAGAGTCATAAAACATTATAGATGTAACTTTTAATGAATTATATTCGTTGGGTCCGATATACAGTACAGTAGGCTCTTGAATAGTTATATACTAGAGGTTGACCGATGGGGTTATAATATATTATGACTCAACGTGATCTCATGGGTTGGCATATGAATAGCACGGCACTTTTAAGGCCTTTTTGCGTGTAATTTCACACATTTTAAGCTTTTCTGCATGTCATTTAATGCCATCCCCTTTTTATGAGTTGTAGACATGCAGGAAACGACAACATCAGGTGACTTTAATCATGTGACATTTGTTGTCTTAGTCACATGACCTATATGGTCGCAGTTTGGTTAAGTTTAGGCATAAGAATGACTTGGTTAGGTTTAGGGAAAAAAACCCTAATGCTTTGGGTTAAAATCACTTCATTCATGTTACTTATGTGACATCAGTTGAAAACATTACGTAACTTATGGACATGAATTAACACCAGTCAATATCAACTTTTTCTGGACCTCCTCCAGGTGCAGACTTTCATACTACGTGCGTTGCTTTCTCTATCCGATTTGCGCCTAAACATTAGTGCAGATGGCGTTAAAGGACACGCGAAAAGCAAAAATGCATTTTGATAGGAATTATCAAACTTAGCGTAAGAACTTTGCTTTAATTACAGAAAGTATATTAAACCCATGACCATAAACCCACATTCTATCATTTTGTTACTTATGGATGGATTTATAGTGAAAATAAATTATTCTCCTTTTTGCTGGGCACCCTCTAGATGCCCCTCAAGAACCCCTGGGGGCTCCTGGGCTCCACTGGATTATACTTCTCATACTACAGCCCATTCTTCAACTGTCCATATAGCAAAATGTTGGGCATCGGGTAATAATCTAAACATTTTATTTAAATGTACAAGCAAGCAAGCCTGCAAAATTGGCTTCATTACAGGATCATTAAACATATTAATATATCACACCATTAAACTTTAATGAAATGTCTAACCTGCTAATATATTGTCAGATACAGCTCACTGTAGGAACTAGGTTGACAGTTATTTTTGAGGACATTTTCCATGTCATCCAACAGCAGATTCCCCAACCTTCCAGGTACCAGTTTTTAACGACTACAAACAGCGCTGTTAGGAGAGAGGCATGCAGTAATTAGCACTGCTGCGACTGCAGCTCTGCAATCTATACCTCCAGACTGCAATGCTGCATCTATTTATCATCTTCAAGACAGAATCTAAAGCTCTGGTTTTGTTGTTGCAATTTTCACTATTTCTTGAAGAAGAAAAAGCAGGCCTGAAGCATTTTTTTTTACTGAGCACTAAAATTAATATTTTATATTATACAAAATGAATTTATATGTTTTGTGAATGAAACTGCAAGTTGATTGTAAATTTAAGGCAACAGTGGTTGGATAAAAATAAGGGGCCATATTCCATGAGTGATACATCCAAATTTTAAGAGTTTTAAGGTTGTTCTAAAAGAACAAAAAAGAAGATTTATATCTGGGGGTGGCAGAGCTGTTTATTTACTTCTTAATTTACTCTTGCTGGAAAATACATGATAAAATTGATACTATTGTATTATGTCTGTGCAGCCAAGTTTATATTTTCCGTCTGTATGTGTCACACTTTATGTGTATTGTGTGACTCTCCAAGAAAATGATGACAATTCACAATGTGCATTCAAATGTGGTGCAAATTTTAAGCACATTTCCATTGAGTGTTCAATGTTCTAACACACTGAAGCAAGATGATGACTTTGGGAAACATTCCCTCAGCATGTTGTTTTTCAGGTGGTCAGCATATATTAGGTATTGGGCATATTTAAATAAACTGCTGGTGGTTCCTAAACAACCTGGCTCAAAAATCAATCAATTATATATATGAAATACAAATAAGGTATATGCATGAGCAGGTTAGTTTGTACACAATGTCTGTGCGAATGGATGTAAAACAGAAGCACAAACAAAGAGTCCTTACAGACTAGACTGTGCTGCATCTCTCACAAGGTCTCAGCTCCACACTCTGACTTACCGAAACAAAAGGAGGAAGAACATCCAGCCAGAAAAAACAACAAACTTGAACATCGCAGGCTCCTTATCGCTCCACACAGATCTGAAGTTTTCATCTCCTCCACTGGGGCAGAAGCTTAAATGGACATTTAAGTCACATTATGTATATCATTAATTATTCATCAAGTCTGTTTCCATTGCACTTTGTCACATTTTGCTTTTATCAACACAAAAACTTTACACCTCAGCCAAGTGTAAAATAATGTTTGTGATATTTAGACTTTTTTTTTTTTTTAATCTGACATTTCCACTCAAGTGGCTGGAAACACACTTATTCTGAATCTGTCATGATGACATTAGCATTTAGACTAAAAACAGCCTTACACTGGCGCCAGATTGGCTTTAGCCTCTTATACTTGTTTCACATTCAGTGCAATTTAATTTAATTTTGCAACTTAAACTTATCAATCAAATGGTCTACATTTTTGTTTTTTTCCTGTCTTACCTGTAGTGCTATTTATCCATTTAGATTGTTTTGGTGTGAGTTGCAAGATATTGGCTGTAGAGATGTCTGCCTTCTCTCCAATATAATGGGATAACACTTCTTTTGTGGGGCTCAAAGAAAAACTCAACAGCAATGTCTCTCTCCAAGATAATCCACAGATCTTGTTGTGAGCACTTCCGTAGGAATTATTTTCTTTCTACCAAATTACAACGTATCACCGCACAGAAGGAAACACACATCTAACTGGACTTCTGAGGCTTGTGATCGTGACCAGGCGGGATGTAAACATTAACGGCGTTCTCTTCGCCTGAGCTGTAACATTAGCTAGCTTAGTTAGTTTAGTTAACTAAACAAGCTGAAACTGCTCACAACAAGGTCTGTGGATTATCTTGAGTAACCAGGTCATGATTTCTGGAAAGAGACATTGCTGTTGGGTTTTTCAAATCAATTCTTTCGGCGCTTTGAGCATCACAAAACAAGTGCCATTTAGTTCCATTATATTGAAGATCTCTCAGCCAATATCTCAAAAACTCACACCAAACCAACTTAGATGGATAGATACCAAACAGGTAATAAGAAAAATATGTATTTTTCGATTTTGGGGTGAACTGTCCCTTTAAGTTAGGGAAAGATTTTCCTCATTATTGAATATTTTTAAAAAGCCACTTTTAATTGTTCTTTAAGACCTGACATGAACCTGGTAAAAGTAGCGTACTGTCATGGCTTCGGCCATGTCACTACTTTTCCTTGTGTTTCTGTCTTGCGAGTCTGTGGATGTCTAATGAGGGGGCGTGGTGATCCTCCAGCAGCTGCTTGATTGGAACCTCCAGCACACCTGCAATCAATCCACTCATCATCTCTGCAATACTTAAGCTCTGGTCTTTCACTCATTCAGCGCCAGTTAGTCGTGTCAGCCTCTGTAGTATCTGCACGTCTCGGTCGCCTAGAATTGTGGATTCTAGTTTTTTTGTCTCTTTTGTATTTTTGCCTCATGCTTCCCTTGTTATCCCTGTGCCGAGGATCACCTGCCACCTGACATAACTTATGTCCTGTAGAAACTTCCAATTAATGTATGCATCCATATTTGGGAGAATAGGCTGGTACTTTGTCATATCTCTGAGAATTGCTGACAGGACCAGGACGGGGGGAAATTAAATGACACTAATTAAAAGAATTTTATAAATGGTAATGTTTTTCGTTTGCAGCCACAGGCTGCAAGCAGTGAAACTGTGATTTCCCTAATTGTACAGTTCAAGGGATCAATGTGTGTATGTGTTTGTGAAATGACCATCATTTGGTGGTCTGGCCATCCTGTAGAGACAGCCTGGAGCAACCAGATTAAGAACACTAATAACTGTGCTTGTGTTTGTCTAGTGATAACCCGAATGGATCCAGGGACAGGAGACGCTGGAAACTCATGGGGTGACTTCAGAAAAAAGAAAATTAACTGGGTGTGTATATTCGTGTGTGTGTGTGTGTGTGTGTGTGTGTGTGTGTGTGTGTGTGTGTAATAATAGTGTATGTGCATGTGGGTGCACTTGTGGAAGATGTAAACGGTGAACTCGTCCATGCCTCTGTGCATAAGTGCTTTTGTCTGCGTGTTTTAATGTGGGTGTGCTGGTGCTTTGAATTGTTTCAAATCGGAAACTCTGTCTCTATTCATAATTAACAAGCTCCATCTTTCCCAACTTTTGTTAAATGTGCAAAAATGAAAACTTTATGAACGTTTCACGCATGAGAAGCTCGCTAATAATAAATAAGTGAAATGTGAACGTCATGTTGCCTGCAATTGTACTTCTGTCTGATGGAAGAAACGTCTGAGTTAAACATTAGGATTTAAAGATTGAGAGAGCTAAGTAAGCTTGACTCCTGTCATCTCATGTCCTTAAGCAGTGGTGACTCCAGGGTTTATTCAATGGGGTGCCAAGAAGGCACTGAGTGAGTTTGTGCAAAGATTTTTAAAATCTAAATTATGGTACATACTGTATTTATTTATTTTTTTCAGCCCCACAATAGCTGTTTGATAAGGAGAAATAAAATCCTGTGCAGCTCAATCTCAGCCTTTGTACTCCACATAATGCCATATGTAATGCTGCATTGAATAATATTTTTATTTTACAATGAATTAAATGACTATCTTCAGTGTGACTGGGTTTGCTTGTTAGAGAATTGGCACCAACTTTCCCTCAACTATATTTAGCTTTTTTGTGTCTTTAAGCTCTTCAACTCAACTCTCTGAAAAGGGATGTAGCTGTTGAATTATTTTAAACGTAATTTCTAAGTTCTTTAAACACCACAAACTAATTTTTAGCAAAATAGATTTAAAAAAAAAAAAAGATTTAGTGTATGCCTGTCTGGTCTATGCAGGCCAGTATTGTTTTGCATTTATTCTTATTAATTCCTCCCTGATCAGTAGCCAATCACCGTGCGTGGGCATTCTATAAAGGCAGGTAGTTGTGTTCCGAGCACTCTCTCTCACCCCACTTCCGGTTACCCCAACTTCTGCTGTTGTCCCAGGTATGAGAGTCATTTCTGTGGCGTTGGTGTTTACTTTTCTTCTTATATTAGCTTACCCTGACTTTCTAGATCTCCTGGTTAGTGCTCTCCTCCTCCTTAAGAAGTTGCCTGTTTCCCAGATCACTGTTGGTAGTTCCACTCATTCCGTGCCCCTGCTATCATGGTGCATGTAGTAAACAAAGTTGTTTTGTTTTAGGTACTCACTGGTCTGTAGCAAAGAAACACACAGGCTCCTCTCCTAGGCTTTCATACGCTGCCTGATCGGTATGTAGCCTACTATGATGCCCATTTCTTTCCCCTCAGTAATCAGTTTTTAACATAATATTATGTATGACAGGGACTGTGGGCCTGAGCTGGTGTTTGGCAGCTGCACTGCGGAGCTGCAGTGGCTACTCGACTCACGTTACATGCTCTGCTTTGTCTTTACTGGACTCTGCTTTGACTTTACTGGACTCTGCTTTACCTATGAGTTGAATTGTGGGTTTTATAATCTTGTGTGCTGGCATAACTGTTATTAGCCCGTTTTATTACGAGCCATTTTATCCATGAGAATGTGTGACAATGGGGTGTATCTCCAAGTTATGCACCTGGTAATCCCACGTGGATGATCGGCGTCTAGTTTACTTTATCTGTTTTGTTTTTTTTTGTTTGTTGAAGTTGCAGTACGTGGCTGTCGGTTATTCAGTTAATTCATTCAGTTAATATCGTTTTGAATGGTTTCTTTTATTTAAATTACAACACGTTACAAGTAACAGAATGTAACAAACCATTTCTATTAATACTGTTTCATGTACATTATTGTTTGTTTGTTTTTTTGCTTTATCTGCAACATGCCACTACTGTGCCATTATTGATTTGTATGGTTTATTGTTTCTAACCTAGTTTGATATTTGGTTCATGTGCTTGAGTGCAACTGTCATGGTTTCAGTTTTTAGTGTCATTTCTTGTGTTATGGTTTTGAGTTCTAGTTTATTTTAGTGTGTTACTTCCCGCGTTGTGATTTTGAGTTTGTAGTTTATATTCATGTTTACTTCCTATGTTATGGTTTAGAGTTTCTAGTTTGTATTTCCTGTTTTATTTTGTAGTCCTTTCCTTGCGTGTCTTGTCTCACTTCACACTTCCTGTCTTTGTTATTTTCCCTCCACTGTGATTGTCTGTCCGCACCCTGATTAGTCTCACCTGTGTCTTATTAACCTTCCTTGTGTATATAGTCCATGTGCCCCCCTTTTACTTTGCCAGTTTGTTGTTACCCACGTACCTTCGTCCTAGTGTTTCCTGTGGTCTCTGTGTTGTTTTTGTGACCGTGCCTGTTTGCCTGGACTTTGTGTTTTGCCTCTATCCCAATTTACTTTGCAATTGGATTTATTCTTGTTTTTTGACCCTCCTGTGAGTACCAGTGAGGTTTTGTTTGATAAATGTATTGCTGAACTGAACCTGCTTTGCCTGCAGTGTGTCTGCATCTGGGCCCAACTCCTGTTCCTAGTGTTTCCGGCACAAACTGTGACAGCAACTTCACTAATTGTATGTGTCCTTTTCCTTTTTCCTTTCCTTAAAGCTGAGGGCCTTAAGTGGTGGGGCTGGGGTCTTCCGGTGGTGGTATCTCCTCCCTGTGTGCTGTGCTTTACACCCCTGGTTTTGACCCTTCACTATAGATTGTGTGTACACATGTGATTCGGGGTGCCTCTTCTTTGGGATGCCTCTCATCATCTGCATGGTGTGGGACACACCAAACACACTCCTACCAAGCCTCACTGAAACACCTGTCGGCATCAGTGAAAGGCTAATGTCCCTCCGTATCCCCCTAGCAAAGTGCTTTGCCACCCTTCTCAGTGCTTCTGCACCAACTATGCCATCTGAGAACGAGGCCAAGGACTGCTTCTATCAGTCGCTGGATGAGGCACTCTGCCAAATCCCAAGACTGATAAGATTCTCCTGCTTGGCGACTTCAATGCTCGGGTTGGCCAGAACAACACAACATGGTCCGGAGTGCTTGGTAGACATGGTGTCGACCAGGCCAATGCAAACGAGACTTCTTACTCTCTGTGCTGAACATGACCTGACCATAACTAATACACTGTTCCAGCAGAAGAACAAGTATAAAACATTGTGGATGCATCCCCACTCCAAACACTACCACCTAATAGACTACATCATAGTGAGATGCAGTGACATCGGCGATGTTCTCATAACCCGGGCCATGAGAGGAGCAGAATGCTGGATGGACCACCGTATGATCATTGCCAAACTCCACATCTCAGTGCGCCCCCTGTTGCGGCTGCGTAGGTCCAGTAAGAAGTGCATACACTGCACCAGCTAGAGAAAGTTGACGTGAGAAATGAGTTCCATCGCTCCCTAGCTGATAAGCTGAGGGAGATCGAACCAGGGCTGAGCTCAGAGGACTCCATGGACCAGAAGTGGGCCTCAATTAGCTCCTCACTTTATGAGGCAGCAGCTCAAACCATTGGCTACAGTGGCAAAAAACATCAAGACTGGTTTGATGACAACTCTGATACCATCAAGACCTTGCTGGACAATATGCACAAGGCACAAAGGGCAACCTTAAACAACCCTTCATCCGGCTCTATTAGGCAGCCGTGGCAGGTATCTCGCAGGGAAGCTCAAAAGACCATGCGGACCCTGCAAAACGAATGGTGGACAAGGAAGGCTCAAGAGATACAAATGTATGCAGACAAAAAAGATGTACACAACTTCTACAACTCTGTAAAAAACATCTATGGCCCAAAAAATTGCTCTGTCACCCCCATGAAAACAGCAGATGGTCTCACACTCCTGAAGGACCAAAATCAGATCCTGTTGAGGTGGGCTGAACATTTTGATGCCCTACTCAACCAACATTCTTCTACAGATAACACCATTCTGAAAGAACTACCTGAACGCCACCCCCATCCATGATCTCAGCCAGCCACCAACCTTCACGGAGGTTCTAGCAGCTGTCCGTTCTTTAACAAACAACAAATCCCCTGGCATTGACAACATTGCAGCTGAACTTCTGAAACAGGGAGGGTACCTTTGTACAAAGATCATCCACCAGTACATTACAAGGGCCTGGGAAGTTGAGAACTTATCCCAACAGTGGAGGGACGCCAATATCGTTGCCATATACAAAAATAACAAGTCCATCTGCGGTAACAGTAGGGGAATATCACTCCTTGCTGCTGCTGTCAAGGTGCTGGCCAAGGTGGTGCTACTGAGGCTGATAAATAACGTCATGGAATCAATCCTACCTGAGTCACAGTGCGGGTTTAGGAAGAGCAGGAGTATGGTCGATATGATCTTTACAGCACTGCAACTTCAGGAAAAGTGCCAGGAACAACACCAGGATCTCCTCATGGCTTTTATTGACCTCTCCAAGGCCTTTGACACCATCAACAGGGAGCTCTTGTGGAGTGTGCTTGCCAAGTTTGGCTATCCAGCCGAATTTGTCAACATTCTCCGACAATTCCACGGTGGGATGACGGCTCCTGTGACCATTTGAGGACAGGAGTCTGTGTCTTTCCCTGTACGCTCAGGAGTACGACAAGGGTGTGTGCTGGCACCTGCACTCTTAAACATCTTCCTCCTTTGCATCACCCAGCTTCTTCATAAGGAGCTGGAGTGTAACAGCGGTGTTGCAGTGGACTTCAGACTGGACGGAAACCTCTTTAACATCAGGAGGCTACAGGCAACCACCAAACTGTCCAGAGTGCGGGTCCTCGAGTTGCAGTACGCAGATGACTGTGCTCTTGTGGTGCACTCTCCACAGGACCTTCAGTCCATCCTCACTGTGGCTGCCAGGGCCTACAGCAGGATGGGGCTGTCTGTCAACATCACCAAGACAGAACTGGTCTGCCAGTGGAGTTCCAGTATCCCACACACCCTGCCTGCCTTCACCATCGACCACAAACCACTATCAATAACTCCTTCCTTCAAATATCTTGGCAGTATCCTTTCTGAGGACTGCAGCATAGGTCATGAAGTTTAGAACCGGATCAGGCAAGCAGCAGCTGCCTTTGGGAGACTACAGTGCCAGGTTTTCCAGAACAACAACCTCCACCTGCACACCAAGGTTGCTGTTTACGAAGCTGTCTGCATCACCACCTTCCTCTACAGCTGTGAAGCATGGGTCACGTACAGTCATAACATAAAGTCCCTGGAGTGCTTCCATATAGGATGCTTACATCGCATCCTGGGGCTCTCCTGGCGTGATCTTGTGCCTCATACTGATATACTTGCAAAGGCCAACTGCAGAAGTATCAAGGCCACGATCACCCAGTACCAACTGCGCTGGCTCGGACATGTAATCCGAATGCCCCAAGACTGACTGCCCCGCAGAGTACTGTATGGCCAGTTACACCATGGTTGGCACTTGGCAGGAGGGCAGAAGAAGAGGTACAAGGACCAGTTGAAGACCTCGCTGAGGAAGTGTAATGTCAGGCCCGAGGACCTGGAGGCTGTTGCTGCTGACCGTGACTCCTAGCGGCAGCACTGTCTAGATGGAACTCGTAAGCTGGAGGAGGAGAGGACTGCCAGAAGACAACAACAACAGAGACTCAGGAGAAACACACCCACAGTTGCCAGTACTACCACCACCACTACAACTCACACATGCCCTACCTGCAATAAAATATGTGGTTCCAAGATTGGACTCTTCAGCCATCTAAGAACCCACCGTTAAGGACATAAGTGAACGTCGTCATCGGATTCGACGGACAACCATAAGCAAGTAAGCCAGATTCGGGGTGCCTCTTCTTTGAGATGCCTCTCATCCTCCATTAGCCCACCTCTCCACTGGTAAGCCTCAGCTTCTGGATCCTCCATTCCCCAATAAGTGTGAATGTGTTTAATGGCTCTTTCAATATATTATTAATAGTAGCAATAAGTCTCCTGCTTCATTGTACAAAGGACCTGAATGCCTTGAGTTATTGGTACTTGCCTGAAGTAGATATTGTTCCTTGGGTGTAATTCCCAGGGTGGTGCTGTTGGACTTTCTAGGTTATACTTGTTAATGCTCACTGTACTTAACACCTCACCCCCCATGTTGCCACACCTGCATTGTATTAGTGTGCAGTAAGAAATCTCAGATGCAGTTATCTCAAAAAACCTGGACAGAGAATGCCAAATCTGCACAGCTGGATACAACTAAAGAAGAGTGACAAAACAATGTGTTATTGTAGTTTGAGTGAAGTCCTTAATAAACTTTAATGAGTGACATGAAAATACCACCATGAGATTACAATGTAGTCGAGAACAATATAATTCAATGTAATCTGGCAAAGCAGATGAGGAAGTGTGGAAACGTCCAGCTAGTAGGGATGAAGTATACATACAAGGGGTGATTGATAAGTTCATTACCTCAAGTAGGAGTTAATTTGAGAAAACCTAGCACATTTATTTTTTCAGTATAGTCCCTCCTACATTTACACACTTAGTTCTGCAGTCATGGAGCATATGAATCCCTTCTTTGTAGAAGTCAGTGTCTAGGACCACTAGAACGTGGTCCACAGCAGCCACAATGCCATCATCACTGTCAAAATGGCAACCACTGATTTCCTCCTCCATCTTGGGAAGAGGTAGTAGTCTGATGGTGCCAAATCAAGTAAATAGGCTGGGTGTTGGATTAGTTTAAATCTGCATTACTGCATGGCAGACATCAACACTGTGGACTTGTGGGCATTGTCATAGTGGAAGACCACCTCTCTTGGATCTTCTTGATTTTCTCCCGTACCTGCCAGAAGAGATCAGCATAGTAGGCCCCTGTAATAGTGTGACCCTTTTCCAGGTAGTCCACCAGCAGCACTCCCTTTGCATCCCAGAAAATACAGGCCATCACCTCACCTCCAGACCTCACTGATTTGGCTTTCTTGGGAGCTGGAGACACTGAGTGTTACCACTGTTTTGAATGTTGTTTCATCTCTGGAAGTGGTTTCATTCACGGTTACAAATTGCTGAATTGCTCTCAGGATCTGTCTCCAAGATGGCAAGAATGACATGTTGTGTCGAATCCACTTCTCATCAGGCCCAAGGAATTTGGGGATGCAGCAAGCTGGGTCTTCACCCTAAAAATTAATGACTTACATAATGGGGACAGCTTTCTTGAATCTTCTGATTGGTTAAAGACGGCATTCTATAGTCTTTTATTTATGAATAGCAGTTGCTTGCACTATGAACACAGTTCTGACTCCGGAGGTCCACATTTAATCTATCAGTCCACAGAAAGAATGTCAGCTGACTGGGGACAGTCTGTGGGAAACCCCTTAGCTTTCTGTTACTTCATCAGGAAACACCAGGGTAGATTTTGTTTCTCATATTAAATTTAACATATTTGGAGATCTTGCCTACTTGCTTTTTCTGCGTTCTTGTCCTTTTCTTTTCTTTACTGGGGACAGTTCAGCCATCAACCATGAAGTTGATGAAAGTTTGAAAGTTGAAAGTTTTGTGCCCTGCAAATATATTAAAATTAATATTACAAAAATCTTACACGGTGTTTCCTGATGGAGTAACAGAATGGATGACAGTTTGTTTAGATAAATGAGGATGAAAAACATCAGCATCAATAATCCCAAAGTGCTACTCGCCTTGTTTCACTTCACCATCAATGGGAATGTTCAGTTTTAATATGAATTATAACACTATGCTAATTTTAACAAGGTGACAGAGTTTACATTGCTAGGGATGCATTTGATATGGACACAGGTCCAACCAAGGAATCTCTCATTTTTAAATGAATAAAATCATGGAAAAATATTTTGTGTCAAATTGTTTTGTTTTTTTTTAGCACGTAGCCTTGTAAGAAGGTGGGATAATGTACAGTGAGCCAGTTATTATTGTGAAAAAAACCCATCAGACTGATGTGAGACCCCTTCGTTTCGCGTCAGGGTCCAGCTTCACCCTGCTCAATGTTCATGAACTCTTACTTGCGTTTTGTCCCCATAAGGAAGGCTAGAGTGTGCAAACAAATTTATGTTCCCACAAGGATAATACACGTCCACACACACACACACACACACACACACACACACAATGGGACCCATAATTGGGAATGTGGAGACAGCTTTGAGCAAAAATCTGCTAATATGAACAGCATGAGCCCTGTCTTCACACAGTCTATCTGCGTAGCCCCCATTAGTCACATCTCAGCCGCTCAACACACTCCACTTCTCTCCAGAACAGCATGCAGGTCAAAGATAAAAACAGATTAACAGAAGTGTAAGACTGTAAGACAGAAAGTGCCCCAAAACTAACATATGTTGATGTTAAACTGACAAAGCCCTCTAGTGTCTGCAGGTATAATGACGGAAGCAAATCCCAAAACATTAAAGTATTTCTTTTCATCTATGATAGTAAGAGTGGTCCGTATACTGCCATCATTCTTTATCGCTACAACAAACCCAGACACTGATCAGCCAATGAGAGCAAGGAGAGAACATAGTGTAGTTGCAAGATGGCATATGACCATGTCATTATCCTAAAGGGGAAAGAGGTACAAAAATAAAATAAATGAATGACAAAAATAATACATCTTTACAACACTGAAGAGGGCAACCACGCAATGGCACCCCCAAGGGGGGATAAGGGGGCCACAGCCACCCTGATCCACTCGCGGGGGGGGGGGGGGGGGGGGGGGGGGGGGGGGGGGGGGGGGGGGGGGGGGGGGGGGGGGGGGGGGGGGG
>JBBPCS010070115.1:0-16666 GCA_037974645.1 Hollardia meadi
TGTGACTGTGAGGCAATGGCAAATGGTTTACATGGCTCACGGGTCAGGTAGGAGGGCCCCTTAGCAGAATTTTGCTTTGGGCCCCAGAGAGATCAGTACCGGCTCTGGTATGTTCACATTTCAAATAGAATTTTATCTTACTGACATAGATAACCAGGCCTTTACTTTTAATTTTTAATTTATTCCAATAATTTCATTCAGCCCAAATGAAATGACGCCCTAATTGGGCGTGGTCGCCATACCCACCAATCCCCAACACATTAGGACTATTTTTTGTCCATGTCGAAACAAAACAACACAGATACAGATTTGATTTTAATCTTTGTGCTTTATTTTGCGCAAACATTAAAATCGACCCGGACAACTATACGGCTACACCAAATGACGTTTCTTTATATGCACGTGACGTGGATAAGCATGAATTAAAGTGAATACATGAAATGAATGTACTGTTCACAGAATATACTAAGTAAAATAAAGAGTATTTAACATAAAAATGCTGTTGCAGTGTACTTATTATTTAGCTATTTTTATTCTTTAAAATGCAGGAAACAAGGTTTGTGGAACTCAAATTTTTCGGGAGAGGTCTCAAGGTTGGCAAGTATGGATACAGGAAATAAATCGCCAGTCGTCTCAGTTCCTCAACTGTCTCTGCCAATACTAACATGCTGGCTTGACAGCTATAATTATGTTCGTTGTCTACATTCATTATGTTTTATTATGTTTTCTTACGTGGGAATGAGACACGTGGTAGCTGAATATGGTTAGCGATGACAACGCTAACCATAACCAACGCTAATGACTGCGCTGTGCTTTCACAACTGTGGTGAAGTGAGTTTGATGTTGGATATTTGACAGACAGTCACTCACTGCGGTGCTCGAACAGCCCACAGCCATAGAAGAAGTGTTGATGCAGCAGCGACAACAAACCTGTTCAAAGGCTAGCCCAGTAGCACAATTCACAAAACAAAACACCCACAGCAGTGAGTACCTGCCACCTGGGTAGCATTTTCAGACTGAGGCGAGCTTGTGAAGGCTTTCGCTTGTGTTTATATGATTGTGGCATTTAACTGTTTATTGATGTATCTGTTATATCATAAAAGCTAAGAGAGCTTGTTGAACATGGCGAACTTGCTGCTTTCACATCTCCCAGCTGGCTACGGGGCAATCAGTGTAGTCAGGCACACGTTCATGTGCTTTGGAGGAGTGGATTTGGAGGGAGTGCTAAAGGGAGGGGGTGAGATTTTTTCGGTTGGATACTTTCAAAATCTGGCTTGGTCTTGCTTGGTTCTCTGACATTACCAACCCCAGCTTTAGCCTACCATGAATGAAATTGCCTTTAGAGGTAGGCTTTTAATGTGAAAAAGGAAGTGTTGAGTTGTATTAGCTTAACATCGGAAATGACTTAAAGAATTGTTTCTATTAAACAAAAAAGAGAAACTACTAGGTTTACCATGTGAGCTGTTGTAGTGGGCTACATGTAATTCCACCCACCTCAATGCTTTTATACTTGGGCTAAACATCCTTCTCACCAAGGCAGGAGGAGGTAAACCTTGTCACTCATTATTTAGAGGATCTGCGGTTCCATCCCTGGCACCTCCTGTTAACATGACACAAGTGTGACACTCAGTGTTCTTGAGCAAGACACTGACGGCCACATTCCTCCAGATGGTTTGGCCACTACTTTGCATATTAGCTCACAGCATTGGTGTGTGTGTTTGGATGAATGAGAAGGATAAGGCTATACAAATGCAAACTTTACCTATGTTTATGGCCAACGCACATGGTCGCTTCAAGGATGTTATGCAGGCTGTAGGCTCTGGATAAAGAGGCCTGGAGCAAAGGAGACTGTGTATCAGGGGTTCAGTCCAGTCAATTGTCCCTGTAGAGAGAAAACACAGGTAGGATTAGAATCTGTTTCACAATCCTGTCATATCTCAGGATAGCAATGCAGACATGTAACAATATTTTCTTTTATAAAAATCTGTTGAATCTATTCTGTTGGTCATGTGACCTGCATGGTGCTCAACATTCTCATGTTTGGAATATACTCCCAAATAAGCGCACACAAACACAACTGCGGACACCACGGACACGTAGTAGTTCTGTATATACTACAACATGCCACACATGCACAAACGTATTCCACAGCTTTGTGTAATGCAGCCTACACAACCACCATCTAATGATGAACTTTACATCACACGGACCCTAGCAGACCCTTGGATTCTCCAAAATGCAGAAAGTATCATTTCAACTTTTGCTTGAGGTTACTTGTTGCCACACTCGGCTGAATTGCTGAGTCAATCCAAGACAAGCAAAGCCAGCAAATGTGTATGGAAAGGGCTATTAAAATACTCCAAAGTGTGTGGGGCAAATGTTTTATATTCGCATAACATGGAAGCATAAATAACGGTTTCATGTACATTATTTGTACACTTTTGGTATGAGGCCATTTGCATCAATTTTCAGTCAGACAGTTCTTACCTGGTTCAGCAGATTCTTGTTTGAGACATACAAGCTTTTGTGTGGATTAAGATTGAAAAAAGAAATGTGGATAGTAGACATATCTTACAATGTGCATGTGTGTTTATATTCACACACGCTCTCTGATCACCTGTTTGGTCATCTATTTCCTGCATTCAGAAGCCCTGCAGCCTTCAGTGAACACCTTCTGTGATCTCAATGATAGTCCAACCACTCTGTATGCTTTTGTTCCCCTTCTCTTCATGAGACAGATAATCTGCTGGTTAATCACAAGTCTTTAGACATAATTAATCCTTGATTAAAAGGGATCAACCCCAGTCTGAGATCAAAGGTTGTGCTAGCTAATTAACACATCAGGGTAGGTTTAATAGGGTCATGTTTGAACAGCATGTCATTGATATCGACAAGCTCATTCTTTATGCATATTGTTTTGAAAAGTAATGGGTTGCTCTCCACCTCCTCACCATTTTGCATCCCTATTTTAAGGTGAACTGTGTCATGGCTAAAAGTAACCACAGCAGAATCAGATATCAGGTGAAGAAAAGGAAGGGAAAACTATTTGGAATGATGTACTCTCACTTTCATATACACACATTCTCATTAAACAACATGTATAAATGTGTTACATTGAGTATTAGTCAAAAAATTTAGATTTATTCTCTGCATCTGCATCAAAATACACACAATGGTAAACAATGTGGTTAATGGATTTTTTGGGAATGCCCATCCTGGGAATATTAGTGCACAATTCAAGCATAAGCAAAAGGCAAAATGCCATAAAATTTAGCAGCACTGCCTGGAGTTTATATGTGCATCTGCCATCTAAAATTAGTTCCATTTGCACAATGTGCTGAAGAGCTTTGGGGCAGCAACTCAACCCCTACCTGGAGAGAGCAATCTCAGTTTTTTTCTGGTAGATAACCATGGCCTCAGACTTGGAGATGCTGACTCTCATCCCAACCGCTTCATATTCGGCTGCAAATCGCCCCTGCGAGTTCTGAAGGTTGCGGACTGATGAAGCCAACAGAACCACGTCATGTGCAAAAAGCACAGTTGCAATTTTGAGCTTTCCAAACCAAATTCATCCCGGCTGCGCCTTGAGTTCCTGTCCATGAACACCACAAACAAGATGGAAGACGAGGGGCAACCTTAGCTGGAGACCAACACCCACTGAGAACATATTAGCACACCAACAAAGGTAAAGAGCTGGTCCACTGTTCCACGGCCATCTTCCTCCTGAATATGAGGTTTGACAATTTGGGCCAAGCTGTTTGGCAAAATTAAAATCTATCTATACAAAATGTGCATGGCCTATATGAATAGATGGTGTTGGACCAAAAATAAAATGTGTCTACACCACACAGTTCAGGAGTTATGAGCAAAAACCTATTTCTTTCCATCAAATTTCAGCTGTTAAAACGTAGCATCAACCTGGTAAACACTTTCTGAGATATCCTGCAAGCTAACACACAAACAGACATATGGGAAGCAAAACAAAGCTTTCTTGGAGGAGGTAATTAATGATGAAAATAAAACCACAAACATGGTTGTCTTACTGACAGGTGCGCTGCAATAAAACATAATTATCCCTGTCAATCAAATGCAGCAAGCATCCTGTCCCGAAGGTGCATGATCTCAGTCAGCATGGCGACTGGATTACAGATTTTCATTTCACTGACTCATCCTGTAACCAGCAGCAGCTGTCTGGATGTCTGGTGGACAGCAATGACATGACTTCACTCAGTGACTACTCTTTTGCTTGACACAACTTCATAACTGGGCCAAAAGTCCTGTCATCAAGAATGATGCAATAATTGCAAATTTTTGTTTCACCACACCGCAATCAGTCCACCTGCAAACATTGCATTGAAGAGTATGTTTCCTTTAAACAATTTTTTGTACACTCAAAAAACTACAGTACACAAATGAGCTCCAAAATAAAGCTAAACAAGCTCATTTTAATTTTTCATTGTGCATCACGGCAAAAAGGAGGCAGTGCAAACTTAACAAATTTAGAATCTGAATGTTAAGCCCCACTCCCATTTTGGATTATGTAGTAGATGTATGTCGTGGAGTATGCAGTATAAACATCTGACTTGTTTCTTTCTTCATAAAATGAATGCAAAGTGTGCTTTTTAAGACTAATAATCAATCTGATTCAAGACCTCTGAAGTCTGCCTAGATCACGATCACAGGGCAGTCACCGAGGGCAGTGGGGCTCAGCTCAAAGGGGCTCTGCAGGCTGAACATGGCTGGAAACCAAACTGGGTACAGACACAGCCTCGGAGACCGGTGGAGGCCAGTTTGACAACAGAGGATACAGTACAGAGGTGATTTACAGCGGCTCTGACGAGGACCATGACTTCGAGGACAACAGGCCATAGCAGGTGGAGACAGGAGAGATGTGAAGCGGCAAACAAGAGATGGAGTCGGCCACCAGCAGCTGCCGAAAACAGCATGTAGACATGGAATATTTTTACATCTTAGTTGGGGAAACTGAGTATTTACATTGAGCAAGCCAGAGGTGATTGTGGAAAGACAAACCAAGACGGTTTTGGTGAGTTTTATTTTGTTTATGTCTCATTTAAATGAAGTGTGTTTTTCGATGAGTTAACAAGGCGATGAAGCTCGTCTTAGCTCGGTAAAAGAGAGAAATTTGAATTCAGAAGGTGTACGGTTGTATTTTTCTGTTGCTGAATATTTCCTTTCTTGACACTTTAACTTTGTTTTGTTTACTTATTAGACTAAACGCTAAGAGAGCTTGTTAAACTTAGTGAATTTGCTGCTTGTATACATCTGCCAGTTAAAACTGTGGGGGGTAATCTGACTACCACCTATGTACAAAGTGGCATTACTAGGACGGGTTAGCTGGTTAGCATGCTAACTTTAGTAGATATCTCTGCAGTACAAGACATAGATGTCTTTCACATAACGTTAACACAGTTGTTTCTTCTCGTTCTGTTGATAATGTTAGTTCATTTTTTATAACGTGTTAAACTAAAATTATGGCCATATCTTACAAATTGCACCTTTAAAGCTAAAAACAGTAATGCACCATGACCAGCACTTGTATTAACACTTTCATGACACAGGTATAAGGGGAGAAGAAAACAACTGGGGTCACACTGTCACATGACGTGGAAATACAGCATCTCAAGTTAGGTTTCCTTTCTAATCAAATTCCATTTTCTAAGAAAGCACAAATAAAGAGTATTCTGGTCTGGAGCCCTCAGAAACATTACTTGTGGCCAAAATAGCTGACAAAGTAAAAACTGAATGAACTTAATGCCTGTTTGTGTTATTTGTTTGATGAATTATAAAGGTATGTGATCTGGTGTTGATGGGTTCTTTAGACTTTATTTGCCATATTCTAACATCTATGATGCAATGTGCATCAGACACCTGTGTCCATGCACATCACAAAACACAGGGTGCCTTCCCCACTTGTTAATGACCTCTGCAGAGGGTAGATGAGTCAACATACAAAAACTGGAACTCCAGCATACAAATATAATGCAAAAAATGATTTTTATCTTTGGACGCATGACTTAGATAATGAGATATAACTATCTATAAAACATAGAAAAAAACAATAGTATCTATCCTATATTTGATCATGGATTTATTCATTTTTGATACGTCTACATTATTAAGCATTGTTTTGCTCTGCGGTGGTAACTCGACTTTAAACATAACAATTTTACTGTGTGAAAGCACTGAACCATGAAGCCAATCTAAGCCTGTCAAAACACCAATCAAAAGCCTTTATGCCCAAAAGAATGAATAATTCCCTTACATAACACAAACTGACCTCTACACATTTACTTGGCATTAACTATTTAGCTGTGAGTACACTTTCAACTTGTTTGTTTGTCTGTTTGTGTACAGCACTGTGACTGTGTTCTCTAAAGCTGCTATCTTACAATATATATACAAGTGGTATATTTTTAATGGCATCATAAGAAATGACAAAACAGTCATCGATAACCAATAAGCACAGGTGCATGCATGGACCTTGCGGTAAGGCTGTAGTGTTGGAAACAGACTCAGGTCTGCATCATAAAGCTAATGATTCCAATCCAGTGCTCGCTAATGAGAGACCCTGACGGGATCAAAGAGCCAGGAGTGGAAGGAGGACGAGTGGAAGATGGTGCCAGCCTTCACTCAGCACTTAAAAAGATCGAAAGCTTCTTACAGCGTGTTTAAAATGGATGGCACAGCCCATGAAAACTATAAATAGGTCTCTCTTGCTATCAAACATCTCAGAGACGTGTCTTTTAAATCCAGTCTCAGCTGGGAAATCCATACTAATGTTGTCTGTGCTAATGACAGTCAAATGGCAGGGGCTGCCAGGGGCTATGAGGCAGATACAAACTGAAGGCAGCCTGATGAGAGATCCTCGATTAACAAGCAGGGTAACAAGCTTGGAGATCACTGTACAGAACAAAAGAAAGACAGCCTATGGGATCCACACAGATAGCTTCAATGATGCTGACCCACAACACTAATGAGACCTTAGCATTTTTTTCCTGTGCGTTCAACCTCCAACCTATTAGCCCTGGCCTTGGCACTGTATCTAGAGCAAACTCTCATTACAGCAAAGCAGTCCTCCAGACAGGTGGCAGACACAGTCACAAACAATTTTTAAAAAAAATGACAGTCATGCTTCTTTTGCAATGATTTTAATAGTACTGTTGGTGATAGAAGAGGGGGTGTTTTCAGGAATTTTAGGGAGCTGTATGTTGTGATTTTGCCTTCCGAATCCAGCCAACTGTTATTTATCCTGTAAATCCCAATGGTGACCTGTATGTGTGTCTGTATACGATAGACAGCTGCAGGTAATCTGATGTCCTTCTGTTTCTGGTGTTTGATGTCCTGATGTTTGCACTGTCCCTTTCAAGTTGAGCCTGGTGCCTTGGTGTATGGAAGGTTTGGAATTCTAATATTCAGGTGCTGTGTTGGATTTTACGGATGAGCCTCTGAAGTAGTTTTTCACCTCAATACCTTTCGTCTTGGTGTCTTTCCTTCAGGAGTTGCTCAAGTTTTATATTTTGTTACAAATACAAGGGGATGTTGTTTCTTTTCCCCAGTGGACCATTGTTTAACAAGGATATAATACAGCATTGAATCTCAACTGAATGAACTACAATAAAATGTTAATTCCACAATAAAATAAAAACGAAGTGGAAGAGATGTATACTTACAGAAATGAGTGATGATCCACTTTCGTTACAGAGTCTAATCCTGTTGTGCTGAGTTCATGATAAAGGTGCTGATTATTTTGCTGGGCCTTGATGCGTCAGCTGCGATGAACAGAAGGATCCATCAAGTTTAGTTCTCATCCCGGGGTAGGGGAGCGTATTTGGCGCAACATATGAGCAGCAGAGTTGGGGTGACAACTAGCGGATTTCATTCACAGTTTCCGGAGGGTGCTATCCAATCCTCGGGTAGAGTCGCGTCCTCAGTGCCAGCCCCTGTAGAGACAGAGGAGGTCATCCCTCTGGAAGAATGCTGCTTCTCATTGCATAAACAAAGGCTGGGATTGTCAAAGCTGATGGCAAGGGGATGGGGTGGTGGGGGCAGCCATGGCCGGAGGACTCAGGACAATAGAATACATCACATGAAAAATGTCACAGCCCCACAAATGGAATTCTTACTTGGGGATGAAGCAGGATTTGAAAAATTGAGAGAGCCGTGCATAACATGGGGGTTGTTTATCTGAGGCATAAACAGCTATGGTCACATGGTCCACTAATGAGACTGTAAGAGCATTTTTCTATTCATTTTGCTTTCATTTCCTGACAGGCATATGAAAGGAGTACATTCTGAATGGATGCTTGAAAAATCTAATAATGGGATAATGTAAAAATATACCACTAAAGAACACCACAGATGGAGAGGAGACAGCAGTATGAAAGGCACTGCAGCTCATATCAGTAATTAAGGAGGATTTTATATTCTGACTTGTGACGAAGTGAAGTAGTAAATGATGTTGCTTACAGCAGTTGGTTTAGATGAGTGACGATGACCTTTAAAGCTTGTGAAAGATTAGCTCAGTTGAAATCACAGCTGCTGTATTAAAATCAGAGAAATGTTTGTTCACCAGCATGCAGGCATTCTGAGGGCAGTTTCTGTGCAGGAAAACCGCATTTCTAATGTTGCATTCACATCGTATGGTTCAGAACGTATTGTGAGCAGCCGAGTGGGGAAAAACCATTCATGCCATCGACTGACTTGTAATTCCTAGTCAGAGATAGACCGACAACACATCTGTAACACCACCTGGTTAGCAGTTCTATCTAAATAAAATCCAATATTAGCACAATTTAAAATGAGCTGTACACTTATATCTGTTTGACTTGTTAAGGAACCATAAGGATCATTTCTGATTTTAATCTGGTGTGACCACAAAGCTAACAATGGTGCAACCATAGTGGAATAAACACGTCCAAGTCAGAATAAAGGGAGGTTTTTTTCTGTTCTTCCCTTCTGTTCTGTCAATATCGTGAATGCAGCATTACTAATATGATTAATGAGTCTCAGTCTCATTTAAGTGTTACATTAAGCCCTTGCTTGTGAGCCAGCATGCACAATAGGCTGCCATGGAACAAGTGCACTTCAATGGAGCTTAGTCATCATACATTTTTCAATTCAATTAGTCATCATAGATGTTTTTTATTGGTGTTATCAGTGTTATTAATTACACCTGTGTTGAGAAGCTAAAATATCCATTAAGAGAAAGATCTATTTTAAACATTAGCAGTTTGCCAACAGTGATTAATGTGTTTGAAGACATTTGAGGAAAATGAAAGCCAATAGGCCTACAGTTGTAAAGGCCGTTTCTCTGCTGATTAGCTTAAAAGCACAGTTAGCTTAGCTTAACACAGAGACTGGAAACAAGGGGAAACAGCTATCTTGGTAAGAAAACCTGTCTAATGTTAATTAGTGTTGTAATGTTTTTGCGCTAAGCTAACTGGCTGCTGGCTATAATTTGATATTTACTGTATCTAATGTTAAACAGATTGCTCAAAATGATGAACCCAGAAGCAACCGAGGCATCAGTCAATGCAAATGTTAAAAATGGGTCAATCAATGGAGAAAGCAACAATTTTTAGCCTACAAATGAATCTTAATAGATCTTGTTGCTTTCTATTTGGATCCACAAACGTCCAGGACTGGTCAGTCCACAGTACTGTATATCCACAGTCTTCTACTAAACAACAGTGCCATCAATATGCTGAATCATGACATATTCTATAAGTTATTTAGCTTGCGTCTCAAATTAATGAAATTCTGCTTATTTCTAATGGGGTCAGGCAAGAGACTGCCAGACCTGAAACAGTATTCATCCTTCTTCCTCTGCCTCCTCTCTATTCCTGCTCTATACTGTATATCCCACTCTCTATGTCCTTTTAATTTCTTCAAGCACAATCACCATGATGTGCTATATCTCAGTCATCATCAATATTTCTTACATATTAAAAAGACTATCTGGATATGTATGCACCTGATCACCTGTTTGGGTTCTCATTGTCAGAGTCAAAAAAATAGTCATGCATATGGGGAGCGGAATAAGACAGTGCTTATAAACAGCCTTTTACGACCAAGAATATTAGCGACATTATGATCTGCAGAGCTATTTCAAATAATGTGTGCACATAAACAGATTTATTGTAAAAGAACGACTGCTCTGAGCTCAACACCTCTTCTCCAACTGGTGTCATTGTATCCTGCAGAAACCCAACACCTGCTATGACGGGAATCATTACTAAACAACTTGTTGTTATACTGGCATGTCATGACACCACAGAGAAAAATAATATAGTAATATATTTGTTGATAAGGGGAAAAAAAATAGTGAGATAATCCAGAAGTTTGGAGTCAATGGGATCATTTTTAATATTGTTACACCCCACTATAAAACAATGTACAGTAACATTATCCACTGATAGCGCTCCCTGTGCTCACACTTTTCTGTTATTAAATCACTTCCATCATTCCATAAATATTCTGTCTGCATCTGTTAATGTGCTGAGGCTCAGAGAAATACCATTCAGTGTTGTACAGATGGGTGATTAATGAGACGGTGATTCAGTTTCAAAGGTGTGGAAGTGTAGGTGTGTTATTAAAATGCAAATCATTAAAATTCACATTCAATTAATAGCTTCTAAAGCTGGCGGTTACACTGTGGATGTGTATGTGATGAAATTACTGTGAAGGATAACTCCTGTATTTTCCAGTGTGGTGGGTCCTTGGAAAATCATCTGGGTGACAATTTTCACTGCAACAGCTGTATGTCTGGAAGTGTCATTTCTCTCACTTGCTTTGTATTTTGTAGACACATCTTGGTTTACACAGAATAAAATACAACATAGTGCAATTAGTCTTGCTTTTGGAACTTGGCTTCAGTGTTATTCAGGAGGGCTTCAAAAAAGCATCTAAGATCATGGAAGCTTCAATAGTTTTGTTTTTCTTGGTCAAATCCCGAAGCCTAAACATTAAAAAATATCAAAACTACAACCACATACACCTATAAGATAAGCCTCGAAAGTATGGACTTTAGTGACATTACCAAAATCTAGTCAAAATGTCCATCAACTAAGCATACCTCAAAACACTCTTCTAATGAAGTCTTAAACTTTAAAGATATAATATGTAGCATTTTTGCATTAAGATATATTTAAAAAACGACTTCACGACTTTTTTGAATATATTCTGTGGACTATTAGTCCAAATGTTTCCAACAATGTTCAAACCCATAGAAAACAGTCATTTTATTCAAGGTAATAGTGTGTTTCATTAGAAAGTGAGGAAGGAAGTCCTGAATGTGACTAAACGTAGCATGAATAACATTTTAAAATACTACCTCATCCATGAACATTTCTGAGTCATGGCAGATTTTGGTGGGTGTTGGTTGTGAAGACACCAACTCCCATGATCCCACCCTACTTAGGTCTTTTAAAAAAATTTTTTATTGAGATACCCCTCGCAACAGAAGCTATACTGTCATGTAGTAATGACAGTCAGTGACTACATCCAGAGCCATGTAGAGGGGGGATTAGGGTAAACCCTCACTATCAACGGCACTGGTAAGATGTCAGCTAATTTGAGTTTTAATGGTAATTTGTATGATGATTTGTATGATCCTACGCAGTAGTTAACTTTGTGTTATAAAGTTAACGTTAGCTGGGTACTTTCAATGACTAATGTCAGCCTATCCTTTCTGACACTCTGGGAACCAGCTATAACATGTCATTATAATAATGATATTGCTGAAAAGAATTTTCCGCTATATCATCTAGGGCTGCAACGATTAGTCGACATAATCGATGACGTCGATTATAAAAATTCGTCGACGCGGAATTTTAGTGTCTATGCGTCGTATTATCAAAGTCCCTTCAACTGTCTAAACCATGTAAAACCACGGTAAACCTGGTAAACCACGTAAATGTTCATTTGTAACTGCAATGCACTACAGAAAGTGCTGGTGGCAGTATCGATTCCATTGTCTGCCATGACTGCATTCTGTACTAATGAAGAAGAACGTCTGAACGATGGCGAAACAGAGAGAGAATCAGGGTGAAGAAGAGGCAAAAATAGCAAGACCGAAACTTTCGAAAGTATGGGGGCATTTCACCAAAAATAAACCAATGAAACAAGTTCATTGCAGACTCTGTGAAGCAGAGTTGTCATTTCACGGCAGCACTAAGGTGATGCACTTGCTTTATAATGTTAGTATATATATTATGTTAGCTAACACGTTAAGTGCAATAGTAAATCAGTGAATTATAGGAGTAGCCTACCCTGTCTCGTCTTCCCTATTTTTTGCTCGCGTTACTGCAGACTTGAGCAGGTGAGGTAAAACATGCAGTGGGGCCCAGAGCCCAGAGATGGAGGGCAGGACAGAAATAATCGTTGACTATTCAACTAATCGAAAAAATAACCGACAGATTAGTCGACTACCAAAATAATTGTTAGTTGCAGCCCTAATATCATCTTTAATTTCATAATTCGCAAATGTTGATAGTCAATAAAAAACAAATGTCATTTGTAATGCATTAAACAATTGGTCATTTTGCTTTGCATGTGTGCGGTGTGTCTTTGGCCCTTTGTATGTCTAACATGATGGGTCTACAACCCACATCATATGCCTAAAGGCTGATTAATAGTTAGACTCAATGCAGAGCCTATGCTGCAGGCGTTGGTGTGTCGTTCTACAATTACAATGGTAAAACACTAGATGGCAGTGAGGTTTCTTTGCCACTGTGTTGACTTTTTAAAATAATGGGCTGCCTGAAGGCATATATAGTCATCAGTGTGCGAGCATATGACGAGCAGGTGGTACCTTAGACAGTAGTCTCTGCCACCAGTGTATGAATGTGTGGGTGAATGTGACAAGTGTTGTAAAGCGCATTGAGGATCCAGTAGACTTGAAAAGCACTATATAAATGCAAGTCCATTTACCATAACTGAGAGGATGATGTTGGAGTTGAATCTAATAAACCTTGAACAGTTACTTTTACTGAAATTAATGCAATGCAGAGAAGAGAGAAGAAGTCAAGATGTTGTGTATGACCACTGAAGGAGACTGAATTTTGAACTGACGTTCAACTCAATTTGAAATTGTCACAGAACACAAGAGCAGCCAGAAATGATAAAGAGGAAATGTGATGCTACCAAGTGGACCAATCACAGTTGTTGCGGTCTACGTCGCTTTGACTTGTAGTTAAATTTCTGGGAAGGTGGGCATCAGGTGATGGCATAGATGGAGAAGGATATGCAGCAATGCCAAAGCAGAAATATAAACCAGGCTTAAAACTGTGGGTCTGGAACTGCTGCAGGGGCTCTCTGGCTCTGCAGGTTGATGATACTGTGAAAGCTGCTAGCAGCACTACCAGAAGCCTGGCAATTGGCCTGTTCTGAATGGGCACATTTTCAGCAGGCACTGCACTAAATAATTATTGAATTCACTTGTCAATCAAATATTCAATATGTACAGTGGAGGAGGAATCCATATTTGGAAGCCTAAAAAGATGGTGAGAAGCAGAGTGATGCAAGAGCAGATGGTGAGGCAGTAACGTTGCAGGTTCAGTATGACAAACCTTTATTCAAACAATGAGGTCACACTCTGTATACATGCTGTCCTTCACATTTTTCACATGTTGTGATCCCTTCCTCTATTTGGAGGCGGCACTGTTAGACTGCACAGCATCTTTCATTTTCCGTAAGGAATATGTTCAGGTCAAGAAACAACAAGGAAGCACAAGGATTGAAGATTTGTTGACTTATTCACAGAGTTGATGGAAACAAGGCTAATAATGCAGCATTGATGAAAGGTTTGACACTGATGTCAAACATCATGATAAATCTCACACAAGCCACCTTCAACTGATCTGGTGCAGCAGCATCATGCTGATCTCGTGCTGACTTTGCTGATGAATAGACTTGTGTCACAGGCCCCTCCACTCTCCACTCCTCACACTTGCTGCATGAAGCTGTCTTCAGATGATAACTCATTTGCTATTCACTCACTATGAGCAAGGTCGCACAGCATAGTGCAGACAGCTGCAGAGGCAAATCGGTTCTTACACTCTTCTGCAAAATCAGAATCACAATTTCTCACATGATGGGATTTACTTGCTTGTGATATGATACGTTGATAGACTAACCTAACTTTAGCATTGCATTTAGCTTATTGTGTAAACTCTATGCTTATTCACAGACTTGGTAGCTCCATCTGACATTTCGTCATGCACTTTCCCTGGTGAGATCGTAAAAAAAGCATCTATGATTACGAGTTTTTCTTCCATCAATTTCTACCTCCCTGCTTGTGTGTGTCGCTCCTGGCTATATCACTCATAGCTATAATCTCATTGGTTGAACTTTGAAAGGTCAGTGGCAGCGGCAGTGTTTTTACCATTGATCATGTGCGGGAAGGCACCTTAAGATTAGCTTGTATTTCCAGCATGTCCTCATTTGTCAAGAGGATGCTCCACAATGACTCTTGCTTTATTATTGGTAATCATCATACACTCAATATACGCTAAATATAAAATGACTAAAGATACCTATATTTTAACAATAAAATATAGGTATTGCACAGTCAAACTGCTGTAATACCTGAGAAATACATTTTAACGAATGTCTACAGTGAGTGGGAGATATATGTGTGTATGCAATTAGAGCTTTCTACTGTGAAGATGTTTACAAGCACAGATGGTATGAAGTCGAACATTTCAGTGAAAGTGTTAATTAACCAGATAGTTCTGTGCCAACAATGTATTTCACAGCTCCGACAGGGAAAATGTTCCCACTTACAGCACAGTTTGTATTAGGACCGTCTTGTGTTGTCATGGTTAATGCTGTAGCTTCTCATTTTGTCTGTTTTTGTATGATTTTTGACTTTGCATGAACTTGCGTGATCCACCTAAAGTATAAGTTTAAATTCAGACTTAAAAGTTATTGGAAAAGTGAAACTATAGGTGAAATGCATACAGTATATTCATATGAGGACTAAAGAGACTGCCCCAACTCTCTTCATGCTTTCATTGTCAACAATATTTCATAGTTAAAATTACTCTCTGTTGTTTGTTTCACATTTTTTCACGTTGTAAGAAATGTAAAGGTTTTGAACTTTATGTCAAACTTGAATCACTTATTTCAAACTTTAACAGCTGTTTGGAAATTAACCAATATACCCTCCAAAGTCACCATGGGTACTGCTTGCCCCCATTATCATTATCTGGCTTTGGGTGTGTGCACACTGTAATCTAATTATTACTGCATGTACTTGGAGTTTGAGAATAATTTTATCAAGCTGTTCCCTCAGTTATTATTCCCATTTCCTTGCTATTTTGCATACCGCATTTGTTGATGGAGTAAATAATGATGTGCATGTTTCCCTGAAGGCAATCAACATTCATCAAAATTCATTCATCTTATCGCAATATCAGTTCACTAAATATGACCATAATCATAGTAATAGTTATGTGAAGATGCTTATATGACCGTGTTGTAATTGCTGCATTCTTGCACTAGCATTGAAATCAGCAGCCCGAGGCAAATGACAACCAGTTCCATCAAAAATCACAGCCTTACACACTATTGCTGAGCACAAGAGTAATATTCTGCTCGGCATGTAATTAGCTTAATCCAATTATTCTCATGATCAAAGCAAGCAACAACAATTCTGTGTATGGTAGGTTGCCACAGTTAATGGAACAGCTTCTCATTTTGCCTTGAAGTGACATCAGAATATTCATCTTTCTAGATTTGAGAGAAATATTCACATAAAGGAGATCCATGCAGTTGGTTGGAGATCTAAAACTCACCAAAAGTGTCTTTTTTTGTAACATTTTAAGTAGCATACAGTTTAATTTGACTTTGTATTAACTTAAAAGGACTGATGTGGTCAATGTGAAGCATAGATTTAAATGCAGCCTTGAAAGCGATAGGAAAAGTAAAACTCGAGGGAAAACATTTTACTGATTTAAATGTGTTTATTGTTTTATTTTACACCATCACACAAGTAAAGCTTCACAGAAATCTCCTACAGCTACAGCCACATATACAATCAGCAACCACAATCAGGAATGAAGTCAATGCATGCATAGCCTTGATTGGCGTGGCCTCAATTATAATCAGCCCGTTCTCATTCCCAGGGCAACAAATAGTGCCATTTTGTCACGTCCCCACACCAGGCTTTAATCTATCTCTAATGTAAATCCATCTGCTGCAATCTGTCATCTACAGACAATCAAAACAACTGCACAACTAAACATAGTTACAAAGAGAGAAAAGACCCAAGAAGGGTGGAGGTCGAGGCACCACACTCACCACTTTCACCCAGGAGAGCAAAGTTTGCATCCTGTGTGAAACCAAGTACCATACCAGTACCTTACCAAGTAGTTTTTGTGCTCAAGGGTCAAGAAAAGATTTTCGTGCAGGAAGTATTTGTGCGTGGCACACAGACGCTAAAGGAATGCATGTGGATGAGACGCCGAGGGGCAGCTGACGAAGCGGCGGTATCTGACGACCGTAGATGAACATGTGTTGTTATAATAAACACAGGCAGAGCAGCTTTCATTATATACATCACCAATCCTGATGACACACACACACACACACACACACACACACACACACACACACACACACACACACACACACACACACACAC
>JBBPCS010070156.1:0-16660 GCA_037974645.1 Hollardia meadi
AGAGAGAGAGAGAGAGAGAGAGAGAGAGAGAGAGAGAGAGAGAGAGAGAGAGAGAGAGATATGAGCAGAGGGAGGGAGCGGATACATCACAGCAACCCTGACAGGCCACTTATCCAGCTGACAGACAGAGACACAGCAGCGGCAGGGATGATCTGTCTCTGAGTGGTGCAGCGGGATGCGGGCCACTTAATATTATGAAAGTGTGTCAAATGCATGCCCGGGGGTTTGGTTACCTCCACTGAGGATAAAAACTTTGACAAGCAGTCACTTTAGCTGTGCAGGAGTACATGTAAACCGGGAGGTGAACTTCATTAGTCTGTCCTGATGTTTACACAGTATATGGACGGTTCATACAATAATCAGGGGTGGGTGACACTTTGCAAATACATGTTTTGATGTATTTTGGCTTTACATATTGTACTTGCACTGGACAGTGTAAAATGCAGTAGCAAAAAATGACTAATGAGGAGGTTAAGAGAATCCGCAAAACTTGAAAGACAGAAAGTAATGGGAAAAGAGAAAACATGAGCTGAGCACAAATATATATATACATCCAAGACCCTGGAAAATCACGTTAGTGTTCTTAGGCTACACACATTCGCTTGAAGTCTAGCAGATGCATTTTTGATGAATTGTTTTGGCATCTACTGTCTGCAAGAACGGAAGTCTTTGAAAAATAATCATCAAATAAAACTCAGAGTTTGTTACCCAGCAAGAGATTGTCGGTGTTTCTTTTGTGAACAAGGAGTCGCTGCACAGCAGTCTCCAGATTCCAACTGATGCTCTTATGGACCTTAAATAATGGAGGAAGAGAGCGAGAGAAAACAAGGGAGAGAGGGGGTGGAGCCAGAAGAAAAACAAGATTAGGAACAAATATCTCATTGCAAGTAAGAATGTATTATCCCCGCAGAGTGCGCAGGGTGCATTGTTTTATACCACAGCCTCACTGTGATATGTATTGAATAAAAACCAATTGGCGCCCACGTCTGAATCACTGCTCCACTTAATGTATGTTCTCTGTCTCGCCCTTCACTGTGTGAAGTTCTATCCTGTAGTTGTGATAAGAGCAAAGCTGAGCTGTAATGTGTACCTGAGCGGAGTGAAGGCGCTGCAAGGTAATGAGGGAGGACAGGAGTAGATGGCTGCAGCACAGCAGGGCTGAAGGAGGACAGGCTGATGGAGAGAGGGATGGAGCAGAGGAGGAGGAGGAGGAGAGGACTGTCTGCAGTTGGTCCATCAGTCCACTGTTGGAGAGCAGCATGGAGACAGCTGGGGTGGAGAAGGCACTATGTCATCACACTTTGATGGGATCTGCGCGTTTGTTAGTGTGCATGTGTGTGTGTGCGTGCATGCACACACAGTGTGTGTGTGAATAGCACTTGGTCTGGATAACTGCAGGGTGACATGCTGCAGACACCAACCCACGATTGTGCAAACACACACACATTTTCACTCTTCTGTGGCACCTGTGAGGGATTTCTAACAATACAAACTGTTAAACTTGTTAAACTTAATCACACATGCGGGCACAATCACACGTAAACGCACACACATTCCTTGAGCAAGTGCATGGTGCACATATCTTTTGATTTGACTTTACATACAATGTTGAAATTAGCTTGTTGCATCAGCAAAAATAACAGAATACAAAGGCTATAATTTGCATAACACTGGGCTTATATACACTGCATTGGTAGCCAACTAGGCCAATTGTAAGTACTAAAAAACTATAATTACCAATGATTTAAAGATATAATATCCTAGTTGTTGCCTTGAGATAGAGGAATGTGTTAGTATTCCTGTCGTCCCACCAGTTGAAACACTGTCTAGCCTGAGGCTGAAGTAACTTGTGTATGTAATCTCACCATCAGTGATGAAGAAGCAGATTGTGACTGTAGGCAGATTGCAGTAGAGAGCAGTTAAGAAATGCTAAGGGCATAATTAGATGTCATATCCCTGCTCTCTGGCCAAAAGGCTCATCTTTTTGTACTACAAACCAGCTCATTGCTGACCTCTTGCTGAGTTTCCCCCCCCCCCCATATTCAGGTTCATTGTTTAGCTTGTAATAAAAACTCCAATCAATATGTCATGTCAGATAAAAAATGATGTCTTTGGTAAGAGGCAGCGCAACATGTCTTGATCCACGGTTCTGTAGGATCAGTTTTCTCTTGAACAGAGATCTTCTGACCATGTTACTGTGTGGGTGGTGTGTGCATGTGTGGTTTTGTCTATGCGTTACAGACATTTAAGTTGGGGTGACAACTCAACCCAAAGCGCTTGTTGTGCTTCTGTGCAAATGTGTGAGAAGCTCTCAGCCTTTACAGTGTAACTTTATTTGTACCAGTGTCTAAGACAATGTGCAGGAGAGAGCCACAACCTGTGTACCATTAAGTTAAGATGTACAGAGGTTGTTGACTTGTATGCTTCTTACTTTCTTTGTGTCTTGCTGCTACATACTTGTCAAGTTCACAGAAAGATATAAAACACACAGGTGGAGATAGAAAGACAGTGTGTCTAACCTCTGTCGGTGCAGTGTGCAGGGGACAGACTCAGGCAGCAGTACAGGTAGCTGAGGGCAGGTAGCAGGCTCCCTGTGTTTGTAGGCTTCAACCTCCCTGCTATATTACTCACTGAAACACACATACACATTCAGGTGTAATGGCTCACTTGTCTAATATTTCATCTGCAGTGCTCTCAAACACATTCGATAAACATTTCAGACACAATGAGTCACGATGTGACAGACAGATCAAATGGAACACGATGGGCTTTGCCACCCACTGCTTGTCACGTTATGTCGGGTCGATAACGACAGAATTAATCTGATCTGCCAATGAAAATGTCAGAGATGAGGAGCTGGAAAATATAAGTAGCAACACAGTGGGGTTCCACTAAGTGATAAAGAGGGGTGAAGGGCAAATTTCATAATTTGCTCAGAGTTTTAACTACCAGACACGTCTAGTAAATGTCTGAAAAGCATTCTTGTCTGCAGATCAGCAGCAAGCACTCCTCTGAGTAGGTAGGCTGACAATTATATGAAATCAATGATGAGCGAGACCTTAACTTCGGAAGGAATACAGGTGAATGAGATGGAGATGGAGACTGAGCAGCACAACAGATCATGTGTTTACTAAAGAGATAAGTCTTAGTGACATTACTAGATGATTATGTGTCTGTAATGTAGCCTGCATTGTATTCAATCTGCCTCTAATGTATGGCATTTGTTTGATTAAGTAGAGTGTGTATATACTAATAAATAAGTGCTGTGGGGAGAAGAGCTATGCTCATGGTGACCTGCCAGCAGCACCTGTTGACCTCACCATGGTAGAGCAGCTTGAAGTGCACCCCGTCCATCTTACTGTAGGGCGAAGATGAAGGAGGGTCACTGGCCTGCGTCACACAAAGCAGCTTCAGCACCAGAGGGAGTGAGTCCACCGCTAAGCAAAGAGAGGCAGTACGAGAGATTGAGATTATCTTGCAAAGGCTTGTAGACTGAATTTCTTGTCTATCAAGAGAAGGCAAGAAGAAGATGAAGAAGCAAAGTGGAAATATTTCACATACTTAACGTTTGTGACAACTAGACAACATTTTTATTATCATGTGCATATGTATAAATATCAGATGCTTAGACTGAAATGACATCATGAACTTGCCGGCTTGTTTTAAAAAACAAAACAAAAAACAGTTGTTACCAAAAACTGCATGTTCACACCACGGAGGACATTTTCACTCGTCATGACGCGGCTCATGAGCCATGACAAAAAACGGGAGATACGCGGTTATAAATGAAACGGTTTACAGGTTTATTAATTAACATACAGGAAACACAAAAACACACATGTTATAATACAATTTAAGTTACAATTAAAAACCTTATTAGTATAAATAGCTTCAAGATATGTGTGTATTTATGTTTTCATAGTCACAGTTTGAGGAAAAAGCGATGTTAAAATTGTAGCGGTTCTTCAAAAACATAATATGAAGTATATATTAATGCAAATTACAGTGGGCTGAACTGTTATATGTGCACAGATAACAGGTCTGTAATCCCCACAGGGCCTGGGATGAGCAAAAAGCAGAGGCTAACCACAGCACAGTTCAGCTGTGTTCCTTAACCTGGTCAAGTATACAGACATGAAAACACCATCTGGCAGACACCTCTACCAGAAGCACAGTACAGCACCAGATATGCATGCAGGTAATGTTCTGTTTGTCTGATCTGAACTGTTCATGCCCTACCACCTTATTTGGACATTAACTTTCAGTGAACTTGTATCGTCTGGACATGATCATACTGTATTGCTGTTCTACTAAATTGCTTAAAATGTTATCAAATCAATGATTCAGAGGATACTGTAATTAATTGTATTTTTTTTATAATAAGAGTTTTGTCTGAAGATTTGACAGATTCTGTAGCAGAGAGTAAACAGGAAGCAGAGCTGTTTTGTATATCTACATGTATATTGATCAGGTATTCTAACAAATGCTGTAGCAAGTAAACACAATAAAACACAATCTCTCAAATAAATATACTGTAAAAGTTGTGTCGGATAGCAACATCCTGCACACTGATACTCCCGTCTGTCGAAAACAAAATCAATACTATATGCTCCACTTGGTAGAGGCATCTAGATAAAGTATCTTGCTTACCGCCGTCTGTACTGACAAAGGATGTTTGGAGGATTCGTTTAAACTGAAAATTAATGGTCTTCCCTTCCAACATTAATCACAGGCGACAGTGTTCTGCAAACTGTTTTGCCATTTCAATCTAATTTACAAATAACCAGGTTTTCGGAGAGTCTCTGTGATCATACTTCATTTAAAACTAACTTTTGAAAGTTGAAAGAAATAGCAGCACCACATGCCACATTTACAACATATACACTAGCCGTAATGCCGTGATTATATGGTAGTATCTCAGGACATGTTAAGTATTCTTAATATATGGCCAATGAATTGTCCTTTTGGTCAGGTCTAAGTTTATTCCAATGTGACCTTTCTATGGCAAGAACTTTTAGCATTTAATGAGTAGCAGTAATAGCAATAGTAGATATCAGCAATTGCCTTTTGACTAATTTGAATTCCAGGCCAACATACCCATGATATTATTTTGGCTAGTAGCAATTCTAATTAAAAATATCTACAATTAATTTCTCACTAGTCAAAATGTTAATTCTTGATATCAACAATTAATTTCTTACTAGTGGAAATGTTCCATGTAGATATCTGTAACTGATTATGTAACTTGGATAATTAAAAATAGTCAACTTCTACCATCCACTCCTATAGAAACTCAATTACAGATATCTATAATTAAATTATGTAATTTTGACCAGTTGTAATTCTATTTATATCTACAACTCCATTCTCATTAGTAAAATGTTAATTATTGATATCAACAATTCAATTCTCACAAGGGGAAAAGTCAATTGTTGATATCAGTTTTTCCGTGCTATTGTTGCAAAGTGCTTGTTCATGAGGGAATGTTGGGTCTCTTTAAATTAAAGAGTTTGGTCTAGACCTACTCTTTATGAAAAGTGTCATGAGACAACTTTTGTTGTGATTTGGCACTATAAATTACAAGTCAATTCAAAATTAAATTAAATTTGATTTTTAAAAGTGGCAATGTTCACTGTAGATATCTACAATTGTTCTTAAATATATATAAAAATATAGATATAATTGGAATTCTAGATCTAAAATTCTGACTAGTCAAAATTAAATTATTGATATGCGAGCTTGGAAATGTGACTAGTAAGAATGTAATTACAGACATAGCTTATTAAGAATGTGACCAATGGCTTTGTGGTATTTTAATGAGATAACGCCAACATGTATTCTTTTCAACATGATAGAATAATTGCTATTTCCATACCATTCTTTACATTCACTGATACCTATAACCTGAATTTCAATATGCAATATGCAAGCTTTAGTGGCAATTTCTGATCGCATTTTATTTATTTCCAGCATTTTTCCGCCGCTAGGATGAGTGTAGACACGCTCCTTCCTGTACCCTCAGTCTCTTCTTTTCAGCTGCCAGCGATGTGCTTAGGGCACAAGTCCAAAAACAATCTGTTGTTCAGCAGCTTGTTTTAGCAAGTAGCGACACTTGGCACTGAATACTTATTTTTCAATCATCTTTTCATTACGTTGATATGATATATGATTATTTAGGCAAACGGGCATCTGTGGTAAGACAAAATGAAACATAGATTGTACTATTAGTTAAATGAAAATTGTATCATAGATATCAAAAATGTTGAAAAAATGAAACCTATGTACGCACAGTATTTCTAGTCTCCGCAGTAAGCTTGTGAGTTAAAGTATAAATTGTTTTCTTGTCATGTCTTGGTCTCACTGAATTTTGTTGTATGGTGTGAAACAGCTTTTGATCAAAAATAACTTTTAAGTCAATTTTAAAAGAAGAAAACAAACAGCCAAGGTTTTGCTGCTGCTGCTATCTGTTTATAAAGCTGAGGTTTAATTAAGTAACTCTTTCAGTATTTGCTGTGAGTTGAGAAAAAAAGAAGAAAAAGACTGGCATGGTGCATTTGTTCTATTATAACTCACGGTGTAGGAGCCCACAGGGAAAACCTGTGAGTGTGTGTTGAGCAGAGAAGAGATAATATCATTAAAAGCTTACATCCGCTACAAAGTTTTAATATGTAAGACTGAGGCAGAAAAACATCCAGAGAAAACAAAACAAATAACAAAACTGTCATAAAATGTAAACTCGGGGGAGTAAAAACATAATTTTCTTGCACCTATCGACTCTAAGTAACTGTACGTATTTGTGCGTTATAGATATAACTGGGCATCAAACCAAATCAGCACGCATTAATCTAGATACATGATTGTGAATGGTGACTTCTGTGGAAAAGCTTTGTAAAAATGGGTGATTTTCTTTGGTACGAAGAACTGAATGTATAAATGCAGCTGTGGGCTCTGTGGCCAAAAAAGAAAGAAAGTTATTAAGGTATTAGTGCACATTCATGTGTACGAAAGCTTAAACCTGATGATATATTTTAGGTAGAATTAGGACAGTTGACTCTGTAAATGGTCTAATGTGTCGGCACAGCAAGAGGCCAGTAAGCTCTCAGAGACAAGAGTGCAGGTTTCAATGTCAACAGACAAAAAAAAACATTGTGAGGACGTTACCTTGTAAAGTGGTGTCACATTGGTCAGTGTGATTTAAATTAGAAGACACAATAGGTCTGTGCGTGTGTGAGTCTGTTTAATTATGCCTTTATGTGTGCGGGCATCTGCAATGTGGTGTTTCATTCGACACGGATGTGATCCGCTCCGACAATAGGGAGGGTGTGGTTCAGAGTGCAGTTAAAGAATCGTCTGTTAACAAAAGCTGAGGTCTCACATAATATATTCAAAACTCTCTGACTGGGGCACATTAATTTCAAATGAAAGAATCCATTACTGCTTCATCACTGCGTCGCTCCAGGTATATGAAGCTGTCATAAAGCATTTATGTTGTGTGATTTATCTCTGCGTTTCCTATGAATTGCTAATAGCAGGGTCAATTAAAACCCCTGTTCCAATTTTCATCGTCTCTCTCTCCATGCTGTCCTGATAGAAACATTACCTGACTCATTTTGAAATTCAACAGATTCTTAAATTGTCTCATTACAGCGTACTTCCATCATAGTACATCTCATCCATTTCAATAAACTTGAGCCACAGGGAAGTTGCCTTGCAACAGGTTTGTTTGTTTTTTTGGGGTTTTTTTTTAACAATACTTCCATAAAACTAAATACTCTAGTTTTATGAGATTATGTCTCTTACCCTGTGCAGTGTGTCCCTGCCCAAACCCATGACCCATGTTCTCCATACTGAGCTTCTGTAATGCCTGAAGCAGGGCTGGCCTAAGACTGGTACACAGATCAGCCTCGTAGCCTCTTTGGCCACACAAAAGAGCTTCCAGCACCCCCAGTGCCCTCCCTGCCAGGGGGGGCTCCTTAGTGCAAACCATGTCCTGTAGTCAAACAGACAGACAGTCAAACAAGACATACTGTATTCATTTAGAATATCTAACACAGTAAAGCCAAACAGGTACTCAATGCAGGTTAAAGACAAACATCTTTTTATTGTTTCAGGCTTAACAAATAGTTCTACTTGGGTGTGTTAAAAAGCCTTTACATTTGACAAGCAGATACATTCTGTGGTGAGTGGCAGTTTCTTCCAACTGCAAGCGTTCGCAAAAGTAAAAGCCTTTTTATTATTTGAGGATTGTGAAAAAGTAATTCATGCTTTTATTACCTCCCGCCTAGACTACTGTAACTCTTTGTACATGGGTGTCAGTCAGTCTTCACTCTCACGTCTGCAATATGTGCAGAACGCTGCTAAAAGGTTTTTAACTCATTCCCGAAAGCGTGAGCATATTTCCCCTGTACTCACTTCCCTCCACTGGCTCCTGAGTTCATTTTAAAGTTTTACTATTTGTTTTTAAAGCGCTTCATGGATTGGCTCCCTCTTATCTCTCTGACCTTTTAATTCCCTACACCCCACCAAGGACCCTCAGGTCCTCTGACCATCAGTCATATCTGGTCGTCCCCCAGGCTGAGCGGAAGCTCAAGGGTGACCGTGCTTTCTCTGTAGCCGGCCCCAATCTGTGGAACAAACTGCCCCACCACATCAGATGTGCCGCATCCATTGAATCCTTCAAAGCTCAGCTCAAGGCCCACCTCTTTTCGTTAGCTGTCGACCCCACTCAAACTACCACTACTACTGGGCTCTCTTAATGGTTGTTTTACTTGCTTTTTACCTTAACCACTGATTTTATCCTGTACTCTACTTGACTGGATATATATGATTTTTATTGACTGCTCTGTTGATTTTTTTCTCCTTATGTCTGGTAAAGCACTTTGGTCAACAAATGTTGTTTAAAATGTTCTATAGAAATACATTTTGACTTGACTTGACATGACACAATGCAGCACATGCATTTAAAAGTATCTTCAGTTTAATGTGGTCAATGTCTTAAATCCAAGCCCTGGGGTCTCTGGTTCTCACCAGGAGGGTCAATATGACCGCTGGGTACTTCTCTATCAGAGTCAGCAGCTCCATAGTTTCTGCGTCTGGCTCCTGGTCCTGCCTCTCGTCTGCACAGCTTCCTCTCTTCTCTCCTTTCTCCTGTATGTCTGCCTGCACCTTTTCATCAATTTTTGTTTTAATTTGTGAGTTCAAAGGGAATGAAAAAACACTCGAATGCATCCTATCTACTCTGTTGGAGTGAAAGGAATTAGGAAACGTGTTGTAGTGAAGTGTGTTTAATCAAATCAGTGAAATTATTTACAGAGCCTGAGATCAGAGAACTGAAGCGAGTGCCCTCTTACCGTGGTCTGCTCTGCATCTGTGTGCTGTCCTGGCTTGGTCAACCAAAGTTCCAGAACCAGAAGTCCAAATTTCTCTGCTAGCTCCGGATAGCGACAGATGAAGTGGAGGAGTGCAGGGTGGTGAATGTAGAGGGAAGAGAAACTTTGGCAGGAGGAGAGTGCTTTGCTGATGCACTTAAAAGAAGCCTTGAGTGAATTGATAAGGGACAATTGAAAAAGCTTTGAGACACATACACACACACACACATACGCACACACATACGCTCGCAAAAGATAAAAAGTTAAATAATTTTCTTCACAACAAAAATATGACTCTGCTTTTAAACCCTACTGAGGCAGAGCGTCCAAACACAGCAGGAAGTCTCCCATTGCTTTTTTATATTTATCGTCAAAATATAAGCTAGTATAAGCTTATAGTATAAGCTATTAAGTGCTTTCAGAGAAGCTGCAGGAATAAGTTTTGATGTGTTATGTTCTTGCAACTAAAGAGAAGTGTGTTATTTTGGGAAAATGTTATCAGTTCTGTGCAGCTTTAGAACAAAGGGTGAGTTATAATTAATATTCTTTGCTGCTAAATCATATTCCATATTCCATATTACAGCGCACAGTACTCTAGCTCCAGTACATGCTGTTGTTTCTCTCTGCACAGGAAAAACATCACATTCGACACCTTCATCTTGACGAAATCTTGACACCTTAATGTTGCACTGCTTGCAGGTAAACCTGTCTCAGTGAATATGATTTGAGAATTTTCTTGTCACATTCTTAGCATCGTGAGGTTGAATCACTAAACAGGAAATAAAATTAAAATATGTAAAACTGAAGCTGAATAACAGAACAATTTGGTGAGCAATGCAAAGGGAAGAAATGGATGAAAAGTAAAACATTTAAAAATGTATAAAATAAGGCAAATCTAGATGTTCTATACAAGGTAAGGAAGTTTACTGAAAAACAAAAATAACACAATTCAAACTTATCTTAAAGGGACAGTTCACCCTAAAATCGCTTTGGTGCACAAGATGTGAAACCCACAAGCAGCTTCATGTTGGAACTATATTCTTTCCGAATCACTGCGCATATGGATGAGATGCTTGCTAATTTTACAGGTCTGTTCAGTAGAAAGAAAATAGTTCCTACACAAGACTGTTCACAACAAGGTCTGTGGATTATCTTGAGTTCACCGGGTCATGATTTTTGGAAACAGACATTGCTGTTGAGTTTTTCAAATGAATTTTTAATTGTATTTTGACACCACGGAGCTTCGAACGATCTAGTTCTACTATATTTGAGAGAAGGCAGTCATCTCTACAGCCGATATCTCTAATCACAAAAACAATCTAGATGGATAAATAGCACGACAGGTGAGAGGAAAAACATGGATGTTTGATTTGTACATCTACTGTACTACTTTTGTAAGTTACAAAGTGTGTTTTGATTTCTGTTCAGTGAGCTGATCAGAGTTACCCCATCGAGGTCGGGGCTCTTGTCCTGTGTCGCTGCCAGAAGGTAGAGGGCAGAGCGGAGCACAGAGCGAGGCAGGGCACAGTCGCCCTGCTCCTGCACTGAATGCAACAGCCATACCACACTGGAGAACACGGTCTGGTCTGGGAGGAGCCTGGATCAACACGCACATGCACAATAGTGATGACATTAACAACAACTACACAAACTATAGATGTGGCCAAACATTTACATTTGAACATATACAAACACAGAGACACACAAACACTTGAATGTCAAACACACCTCAGAAGACAGATTTGTTGTGATGGTAATAAAGTGGAACCAAGACAAAAACTGTGTGAACAAAGTGCTCCAGGGGTATGTTGATGTCACAAACTTGCGATCTCTCTTTCTCGTACAAAAATACACACACGCACAAAGACAGTCAGTTAGAATGTATACGAATGCACGACACACACATACTCAAAGATCCTATCTGAGTACAGCCTACAAACACTAACACTCAGCCCTCCCACGCTATGTAAATCTCTGGCCACAGATCCCATTAATCTTGGTGAGACCACACTGTGGCAGGGAGAGGCTTTCATTCCCTTCCCCGGGGGCAGGGGGTAATGCATAGCCGAGGTTTCACAGAAGGACAGATTAAACTTTCCAAAGAAGCCGACGTACCTCTGAGGTCATAAAATATGTACTTAAAAACACCCCCGATGGACTGCAGTAGTGCCGCTGGAGCAGTGAGTGAGCTACAGTGACACACAAAATCAGACAGTTTCTTGCTAGAGCCAGGACATATATTGATATTGACACTAGATATCGTCTGGGATTTTGGTTATTTCAATACTGTGATAGGGTTCATTACAGCAAAGGGGTGCTTTATGAAGAAATTCCTCAAGTTATTAAACTTTAGCTGGGTAAAATCAACAATAAAAGTCTCTGTTTGGCCATTGTATCTATCAAAAATGCAAGTCTCTCAAGTTTACTTTAAGTGTAAAATATTTCTAGAAGCTCCTGCAGATATCTCTAAAAACATTTTTCAGGGTTCACACATCTTCTTAAACATTATAAATTAAAAGACTTTTAAAATATTTTCCAGGCCCAATCCCCTAAAATTCAAAGTGGCAGAGTTTGAGACGCAAATCAAGCTTAATTACCATTTAAAACCCTGAGAATTTTTCTAACGAGAACTATCAGGCGTTACAGAAGCTCACAGGCAACAACTGAAGGGAGAGAGAGGCTTGAATTTGTTGACACTTCTCAATAGTGCTGTGTTACAGACAGTCTTTGTAAATGTCTTTGGTGTCTGGATCTTACATTAGCTTTCTCGCTTGCTTATCATAACTTGCATCATTTGACTTCAATTACCCATGCATGAAACAAGGATGCAACTGTGGGATACAGACTATTTACTAATGTTAAGTAAAAAATATATCAAAATAACCAAAATTTCTATCCTTGAACAAAAATATATAGGATATATTAAAGCACTTTCAATGACTCATTATTTCTATTTTCAAAAACTTTCAAGACCTTGATTTTTTTTCCACTTAAATTCACAAAGTGAAGCTACTGAGCAGCCTCCAAGCCAGGAAATTTCTGTCCTGCTTAGAGAGAATTTTGCAGTGCAAGGGGATGCTGCTATGGGAAAACAAAGTCAGTATTCTGGATTACACTGTGCTCGCCTTCTTAAAAAAAACACACAGTGCAGCAGTACCAGGCACAAGTGCTTAGAATTTGTATCAGCAAAATGCTTTTTACTGATGCTGAAATATTTATTGGTTAAATCTATTTCCACAAAAGGTACCAGCTCAGAACATGAGACCCTTTTCAGCAGTCATGTTTTAAATTGCTGCAAGAATTCCCCTCCCAGAGTGATTTGTGCCGGTCTGCACGTCTGAAATGTGAGTAAAGTGTTTTTCTGTTGCTTGATGTTATTCTGTGTCATCCAGTGGCCAGTCCAGTGTGTGTGTGTGCGCGCACTGTATTACCTGTCTCCTTGCTGCAGGGCAAGGTGTAGCATTATCAGCAGACAGTACTGAGTGGCTCTTGGTCCTTTATATTCACACAACTTGGGCCCTGGGGCATCACACAGCAGAGCGGGCCAGTCTGACAGGTGGTAACACAGAGAGGGAAGGTTGTATAGCAGGAGATTCTCCACTTCTTCGATATCTGGGGGATAAGCAAGGAAGACAAACAGAAACAGAAAGTTTGAATAATGAATGCTAGTGTTTTTGTTTTTTTTTTAATTTCATAAATGAGGTCCCTAAAGAATTGGAAGACAAGCATGTGGAATGATGTGTTGATGAGAGGGAACAGTAGGAAGAAAAGTGAAACTGCATCAGAGCGGTAGATGAAGACAACAGGAGGGTCAGGGGATGTAGTCTGAGGAGGGCTTCCACCTCTTCAAGGACTGGAGGACTGAAATACTCGGACAGGGGGCAAAAAAAAATGATATATGTAAGTAAACAAGACTGAAAGAATACTACTATAAGAGGGGAAAAAAAGCAGACAAAAGTGGAGAGCAGATGTGAAGCACAGAAGGGAGTTCAGACATTTTTCTGAAACAGCTAAAAGAAAGGGACTATACTCGTATCTGCACCATCTCCATCTCTGGGTTGTCTTCAGGGACCTGGAGAGAGAGAAGAGCTGTGAGAGGAGGGAAAACTGTGAGCGTGAGAAGAAAATGAGATGCAGTGTATTAAGAAGGGAAAGATGAAGAGAGATGGAGAAACTGCAAAGAGGGTCATTGAAACATGGTGCTGAATAGTGAAAATGCTGCTGTGCAATGGAGCCTCCAGCAGGCCTGGAGAAAAAGATTATTTTTACCTTTAATGGAGGAGGGAGGAAAGATATTCAGTGTATGAGGGAATCACAAGAAAGCAGGGGCAGAGCAAAGAAAAGAAAGACAAAGAAGCCACAGACAGATGGCAGACAGGGATAGGGGTCACTGATTCATGACTACAAGGACGCAATAAAGCCACAGCAGTCTGTAGAGAGAGACAGTCTACCAATTAGCCAGAAAGGAAACAAAGTGAAGAAGGGAATGGAAGTTTAAGAAATACAGAAAGAGGAGGAGAGATAAATATAGACAGGAACCAAAAAGGGAGATGGTGAACATGTAGAAGGCTGCAGATGGAGAGCACGGTGGTCCAGAGGGGCCTGTGTGGAGACCGAGTAAGAAACATTGTTTGGAAATCAGGGGAAAATGAGGAGAGGGGTACCAGGCACCGGATGCAGCCGATACCTCCAGGGAACTGGTCGAGATGAGAGGCAGGAAGAAGAATAGAAGGATGTCTCACAAGGTCTCAAAGGGAGGACTGGGAGAGAGGGGAACACAGCGAAGGACAGTCAGCTGAAGAGGAGAAGGGAAACAACAGATGGGAGAAGGACAACAAAGCAGGCCGCAGTGACACGTCGCCTCCTGCTCAGATTTTGATCAACAATAATTGATCAAAATAAAAAAAGAACAAAAGGACGGAGAAATTTTCCTCAATATTCATAAAGCTGTTCGAGAATTATCAGAAAGCTGTGCAAAAGTATGAATGATACTGTACAAGAGAGTGAAAACACTGACAGAGAGCATGTGCAGAACAAGATGGTGGGGAGAAACAGCAAAAAATATGTTTGGGTTAAGTTTATAATAATGATAAAAAATTACTTAATTAGAATGGTACTTGGAGAGCAGATATACTTTCCCCCGCCAAAGCTAATAATCCACTCTTCTGTGATATGCAAATGTGCAAACACAACCACTAAATGTCTAAATGGATATATTTCCAAAAGTATTAGAATTATGTCAAAATACGTTTGTGTGCAGCTGAAGCATGAGCATCACCTCTAAATTATCACTTATGAACCACTAGAGGTGTGTGGAGGTATCTGCAGACACCCTGTGTGTGCCTGCATTTTTTTTTCTTATTCTAATTATTCTTATTTTGTTGGGTGCGTTTCTGGGCATCAACCTTTGGGTAGTGGGCTTGTTGCCCCAAGTCAAAAACAGTGCGCAGGGTGTGAGGCCAGACTACAGGCTAAAAATGTTCTGACCAGGTTACACCACTGTCTCCTACTCTGTCCTCTCTGTACGCTGAATTCACACAAAATCCAGCAATGCGGCTCCTTCCTGCAGGGTTTTGTGATGGTGTAGGCATGTGTATTTGGGCTTTTAGAACATAACCACCGCGTACCAATCAAAAAATAGCTTTAAATAACTAACACTAATAGATTATTTCTTGGGCAATGCTTCCACCAAGTTTCATGAAATTTGGGCCAGTAGTTTTTTCTGTAATCCTGTTTAAAAAGCAGACAAACAAACCAACAAACTCGACTGAAAACATGACCACCTTGGCAGAGGTAATGAATTGGAAATAACTTTTTGAACAAGGAAAATATCTAACATAAATTGGAAGGTAAAATTCAAAAATAAAAATAAAAAAAGAAAGTAAGAGGCTGGAACTGAAACAGATAAGGGTGATGAAAGCGAGGAAAATGTTGACAGACAGAAAACTGAACGAACAGTAGTCTAGCTCCAAAGAACCTATTATTCACAGCCACAAACACACATAAACAAGTACGCGCACCTACACATTTGCTCGTACAACTCTTACATCGCATCACCTCAAAGAAATATTTTATTCTCACGATGTCTCCTGGGAACAACTGCAGTTTCCAACAAAACGTTTCTCACATAATCAGAAGCAATGCCCCTTTAATTGGAAGTGCTATCTGTGTTGTCACAATTTGCATTGACATTTAAGAGACTTAGCATCAGCTCTTTTACACAAGAACACTATCCAATGTTCAATTGAAGGCTATTTCAGCATGTTTACACTACACACATCCATTCCTTTCATTCTGCACAATAGGTTAGAGCTATTATGTGGTGACTTTGCAAATATGTTCCTCAAGTGGCGACATCAGCTTGTCCTTTGGTCATTGTGTGCCAGTTATCTAAAATGATCTACAAAGGTGACTTCAATAGTGTCAGATACGTGGCAGCATGACATCACTGCTTGGAAACTGACTGCGCATAGCTCTGTGTGTGTGCGTTTGCATACCATGTTGATAGGCGCCAAAAGCAGGGTCCGACTGGGAGAGCAGACACACGCTGAGTTTCTGCAGAAAACCACAGCTAGATACATTCAGACTTGGGTTCCTGAAAGAATTGGCAAGGGGGAGAAATTGCACACAAGGCTCAGAGAAAATAACCTGGAATACAAAGATATGTTGAAAAACAAAGCAAGAAAAGTGCAGGAATAAAGAAGGAATAAGGGCTCTGGAGACAAACAGAGCATATACAGTGTATATATCCTCCCCAATGTACAGTCAAAACTGTGAAGGGTGAACTGTGAGACACAGGACAGGATGTACCTTGACATTCAGTTTCATTACAGCTCAGAACGCGGGGGGATTAATCAAGCACATTTATGACCGCACTAACACACACAAAAGCACAAACAGACAGACAAAGGCGCATGTGCTTAAATACACAAAACAGAAATATCTAAAGACATGCACCCTTACACAAACACAGACACACAGTAGACTTTGAAGCTGCAAATCTGTTGCTCTGAGACGGATACACCTGCTGAGAAGACTGGCTTACTGGAAAAAGTAGACAGAGTGACTCAGAAATGACAGATGCCTCGGTCGTGTTACCTGTCTCATTGTTCAATGTGCTCCGACGTAATGATAATAAGAACTCCACTTTCTGAGCCACCACGGTTTAATACACACAGACACACAGCTTTTTAGACAGCAGTCCTTTGTTAATTGCTATCTGTGTGTGTGTGTGTGTGTGTGTGTGTGTGTGTGTGTGTGTGTGTGTGTGTGTGTGTGTGTGTGTGTGTGTG